>JAXIVH010000251.1:35000-65000 GCA_036785325.1 Urophycis tenuis | reverse complement strand
TTATTTCTATCATCATTAACTTGTCACAAGGATCTTGGATTGCAGGCAGCAAGAACCCTAAATAGGGCTTTCAATGTGAGGCTTTTATCACACAAGCTGTCATGAGACTCCTCCAAAAGAATCACAGTAAACAATGTACATCTTTAGATTTACATCACATGCACTTGTGTTTTATTTGTTGGATTAGAGGCATTTCGTATTTTCGAGTATTATATGGTGTTTTAGATGTCTACAAAAATTACAAAATGATGGTTGAATTCATTTGTTTATTTCGTCTTTGGTTGGACACCCACAGAGCAAGACCACATCCAGAGCTGGACAGACAATGTTTAACAAGCAGCCACTCCTAAACAAAGTGATGCACAAAGAGACGATAAAAAGATGGAACAGGGGGAAGTGGAAAGTAGATGGAGGGAGTGAAGAGATGAGTATTGAACTATCTCTGCCAAGGACATGGTAGGGCGCGTATGTGGCACAGCATGTGGTCTGCCTCTTTCTGAAGTGATTGGTTCAAGGATGCATCCGCATTAATAAGCGATGATGCTACACAAACACACTGATGTGTGCATGAACACAAACACACTGGTGTGTACACACCCTCGCACGGGCCCACACACACACACGCACACACACACACACACACACACACACACACACACTTACACTTACACACACTCACACACGCACACACACACACACACACACTCACACACACACACACACACACACACACACACACACACACACTCACACACACACACACACTCACACTCACACTCACACACACACAAACACTCACACACACACACACACACACACACACACACTCACACACACACACACACACACACACACTCACACACACACACACACACACACACTCACACTCACACACACACACACTCACACTCACACTCACACACACACTCACACACACACACACACACACTCACACTCACACACACACACACACACACACACACACACACACACACACACACACACACACTCACACTCACACACACACACACACACACACACACACACACATGTGCATGTAAGCATGCATATACACAGTCTCCTTTGCATATGGGTTGAAAGCAGGACCCTCTTGCTTAGCACGACCAAGACATACTCACATGTATTAACATGCACACTCACACATATGCATGTACACTCACACAGTGAGGGTGGAGATGGGGGCTCAATGTAGGTCAAGAAAATGTTGTTCCCATTTCCAAATGTCAGCACATATGAGTGTGAATATAACTATGTGATATTGATTGTGAATTTCCTTCTTAAACATCAATGTGCAACTATTTTACCTCGAAAGGCTTTGGACATGCATCCACATGCCGAGCACTAGTTAATAAACACAAGCACACGTGCACTCACACACAAATAAAAAAAAATAGATATATTATTAAATATTCCACCACGGCTCCCCCTGAGCCTCTCACTACGGGGGGTTTGTCCCAATTAGCACAGAGTCAAGGTGGTGGAGGAGACACACTGAGCTAGCAGGTCATGCTAACTGGGAGCACACTGAGCTAGCATGCCGGCTAACTACTAACTACCCCACTTCACAGGCACAGCGTGACTTACAAAAAAAAAAAAAAATAATCTACTGGCATTTTGCTGAACTCTTTGCAGTAGGCCTACTGGCAGATGGCTCCTTAAAATGGTTAATGCTAAGGACCCCTCAAATAGAAAGATATTTACTAAAATCATGCCACAATTTGGCTGTAGCTATGGGAGAATTGCCACATTAGAATTGCATTACAGTTATTGTAGTTCATAGTTTACATAATTTGTATTGAGTCTTATTTGTTCAGTGAAATTATAATTAAGTTAGGAATATATTTTGTCTCGCAATCATACAAATGGCACAAGATGCACACCAATCTAAATGATTATAGTTTTGGGTGAATGCATTTGAATTAGGGTTGAGCCGATATATATAGTGCCGTTATTGAACATCAGATCCTGGCTTGTGGATGTGGTGCACCTCTGATGTGAGAACACGTGTCTGAATGAAAGGGATGCGCTCAGCCTGCTGTTTGGAGCAGCTAGGAGCCTGACAGCTGTTTTAACCTGCTCGTTGTGTCTCGGAAGCAGGTTCACATCCAACATCAGGTGCCTTAGAATTTAGGCTGATTTAAATAATTAAATAGGCTAAATTATATTAACGATCCATTCAAATCAGCTGTTAATCATTTGTCATAAGTGACAGCAGGGATAATGGGGCCATTTTCAATCACCTTTAACAATATGTAACTTGAATGCGCTTTTCATTAGTTATACGATATCAGCCAAAATATTATTGTTATTTCCCCAATTAAAAAGTGGATAAAACACATGTGGTTAAAAAAGCCTAAACATGGGTCTATGACGAGGTACCAACATTATATTGAAATGGCCGGCCTCATGACTACAGTCATCGCTGTTCAGAGCCCACTGGTTCCTGAGCAGCTGCAGCCCATTTCCCCAAACGTACTACCAATGTTATACGTATGTCTCTTTGTTCTTGTTTGAATAGGCATGTCTTGTAGAGTACCACATTAAAGTAACTTACAACAGTGATGATCTAAATCAACGTCTCCTTACATGCCTTTCAAATGATATTGTCATGAGCAGGATGCAATTGAGCCAATATCATTGCCGAACAGTTGAGGACAGAATTCTACAATTGTTCATGTCAAACATTTAACGCTATATTTTATACATATGTTATGACCTTAAAAATGATAAGGTCAGTTCAAACTGTGTATAGCACAAGTCACTCTGGGCGTTAAGCGTTTCTGTTGCAACAGCACCTCCTCAGGTGGCCCACCTGAGTTCAGCCCAAAACCAAGTGGAGTGCGTATTGGAGTGAATAAGACATTCTCTGTCGACCTGTGGCAACCCAAGGAGCTTCGGTTGAAGGATACCAGTGTTGTAGTCGAGTCATTATACCTCGAGTCCCACTCCAGGCTCGACTCTCCAGTGTTCGAGTCCGAGTCAAGTCCAAGTAATAAAAAAAAAGTCGAGTCGCTATTGATCCACATCGAGTACGAGTCGAGTCCGTAGTCACTTACGTTCCTGGGTGCAGTCTTCACAAATGAGGGTTGAAATTTGAGGTAGTGCCCGCTGTCTCCTCAATGGTCTTTTGACATATTTTACATACGTTATTTTGCTTTGCATTTTTTTCCGTTGCAGGTGAACTCCTCAAAGGCAAATCGGACAGTCTTAGTGTCTTTTTGGCACCGTGTTAGTTTCAGTTTGTATGTGAACATGACATTACGTGTGATGTATGACATGAAGCAGTAACATTCCCTTGCACTAGATATTAAAATCATATACAAGATTATAGAATAATGGCATATTACAATTATAGCCTAATGACATAAAAAAAGTCGAGTCCTCGTCTTAATTCTCGAGTCCCTAATGCACGAGTCCGAGTCAAGTTTGAGTCATTCAGTGCTCGAGTCCAAGTCACTTAGTCACTTAGTCCAAGTCCAAGTCCAGAGTCTCTAAATTTAACTCACGAGTTGGACTTGAGTACTACAACACTGCAGGATACCCTCCTCAAATGTGAGCTGTTGATATTTGCATTATTGCTTGTGTTCATTTTCTGTGCTGCAAAGGTTTTTAATGTTTTAATTCACTCCATTCATAATCATAACCAGCCATTCTTGTGTCGTCTAAAAACATTACCCACATTAGTTTTTTTTTTATTTTTTACATGGACACGAACATTGAACATGAACATTGGAGTAAGTGATGTTTGCAATGCACAAAGGTAAACAGTTGTCCTAATCCAGCCAAATAAAACATGTTCCCAGGATAGTGATGTAAAGGCAATTCACAAACATGCTTTAACTAGAAAGTCATGGCTTTAAAGGGGTATGCTCTAATGCCCTGCAATTATAGTTGAGTATCAGGGGGTGTGATCTAATCCAGCTCATGACATTAATTTTCGACAATTAAGAATACATTAATTTAGATAATCACTGGGGTTGTAAATGACTTTAATGTGGTACTTTACAAGACATGCAGATTTACAACAAGAACAAAGAGATGAAACGTGTTTGGTGGGAAACCAGTTGGTTCATAACACCCAGTCAAAAACGCCATCACTCTTGCCAACTTCACTCACGCTGTGCAATACTTTTGTCAGGAAGATGGCAAAAGTTCAGTAATGGACAGGTACTTAGACAGATGGTTCGGTAACAGTCAGGTAGTCAGACTGACAACCATGGAGTGTAAACAATGATCTGAGGATGAGTGAATGAAAAACCAGGGTTTATGTAATGTGGGGGAGATAAGCTTGATGAACCTCATGTGAACAATCAGTACGTTTACATGCAGCAAGAAATTCGAATTTCTAATCGTATAAGACATCGTTCGGACTTTTTAAGTGCATGTAAACACCTTAATCCGACCTACTTCGGACCTACTTCGGACCTATTTCGGACATCTAAAATCGGATAACTACACCTGGATAATTCGATCATAGTCGGACTTTTAACGGCATGTATACTCAGCAATCGGATCTGAATCGGATTTTGCATTCTGCGCATACGCATCGCCATTCTGCACATGCGCAGAGCGCCACACAGCGTCCAGAGTCAGCCACGCTCCGGCTGTTAATCCGATTCCCTGAACGGCATGTATACTCGGACAAGTGATCCGGTCTTACGCATGTCATTATCTGATCCGATCAGAAATTTGAATTTCTTGCTGCATGTAAACGTACTGAGTGTTGTCAAGGAGGTGATGCACCGCAAGTAGAGAAATGACGAGGTAGAAGTGACCTCCCTGAAGGTAGAAGTGACCTCCCTGGAGGTAGAAGTGACCTCTGGGGAGGTAGAAGTGACCTCCCTGAAGGTAGAAGTGACCTCTGGGGAGGTAGAAGTGACCTCCCTGGAGGTAGAAGTGACCTCCCTGGAGGTAGAAGTGACCTCTGGGGAAGTAGAAGTGACCTCTGGGGAGGTAGAAGTGACCTCCCTGGAGGTAGAAGTGACCTCTGGGGAAGTAGAAGTGACCTCTGGGGAGGTAGAAGTGACCTCCCTGGAGGTAGAAGTGACCTCTGGGGAAGTAGAAGTGACCTCTGGGGAGGTAGAAGTGACCTCCCTGGAGGTAGAAGTGACCTCTGGGGAGGTAGAAGTGACCTCCCTGGAGGTAGAAGTGACCTCTGGGGAGGTAGAAGTGACCTCCCTGGAGGTAGAAGTGACCTCTGGGGAGGTAGAAGTGACCTCCCTGGAGGTAGAAGTGACCTCTGGGTAGGGCTGGGTGGTATATCGATATTTTAAATATATCGATATTTTTTCAAACAAGATATGGAACGAGACGCTATCGTCAATATCGATATAGTTTCATTTGCGTTTAAAGTACAGCACTTTGTTCCAAATAACAGCCTGCCGCCTGCTATTTCGTTCTCTTCTCTGCGAGGCACTATCTCTCTGTGTACAACGTGTGGCTTTCACAGATACTTTGTAGCGACGCTGCCGCACACTTTCGTGGGCAGGCAACTTCTGCGCGACTGCGCTTCTTTCATTCGTTTTCGCTGGCTACATCGAATCTAAATGACACGTTGGCTAGATGACGTAAAATATCAAATGAACGGATGATAACATAACGGATATTTTATGATAACGGACGATATATATATATATATTTCACGAAGCATCGGAGCGTTCTGATCCGTCTTTTAAGAAACATTGCCGCTGCTTAGCCTATTTAAGATGCTATGCATAGACTGACTGCACCCACTGTTTTGCTACGATTGCAGAATTTTGCCTTTTGTTAAAACACTCATATAGTTTCTACTATACTAGGCTACAATAAAATGATTTCGGCATAGGCTATCGTTCCTGTAATGTCGGGACCGCATTGTCAAATTCGAGAATGGTGACATTTGCCACATCTTGCTCTGACTGTTTTTGACTCATTCATTTTAAAATGTTTAGCTACCCTGTCCTACACCCAAATTGAGGATTGAGTTTGCAATCAGCAAGGCAGATTAACGAGCACAGCGATGCAGGCAGGCTGGAAATGAAAGCACAGCGGCGCCACCCATGTAGAATGACCAGTTGGAGCGCGGCAACAGCAAATATGTTATTGCATCAACAAATATCGATATTTATCTTATATCGATATTCTGCTTGAAAATATTGAGATATGACTTTTGGTCCATATCGCCCAGCCCTACCTCTGGGGAGGTAGAAGTGACCTCCCTGAAGGTAGAAGTGACCTCCCTGAAGGTAGAAGTGACCTCCGTGGAGGTAACAGAAGCGGCAATGGTGACAATGGTGATGTTTGACCTTTCACACTGATGAACTTACTAATTCATAATCATGAACATGGCATTGACCTCAACTCACGTAACTTGTAATCATGTCTGCACCGACCTATAATACCTCCATGGTGTACACCTGGGCTGTTCAACTACTTTATTACGAGGGCCAGATGTTTTAAAATGAAGGGGGGCTGGAAAGAATGAGGAGCATTATCGCAGTGGGTTCTTAGTTAGTTGGTAGTTAGTTAGTTGGTTTATAAGTTACTCTAGTTTATTGTTATATTGTTGTTTATTGGTTATATTAGGGTATATTTTATTTTGTGTATATTTCTTTTCCTTCTTTGTTTTGATCTGTTGCACAATAATTTCCCTCGGGATGAATAAAGTCTCTTGAATCTTGAATCTTGAATCTTGAAACACTTACACTAAATAGCCTTAAAGCTGCAGTAGGTAAGATTGTAAAAATCATGGACACAATGACACACTGTCTACTGTGAGTGAGCTTCATTGACCAGTACAGCAAAAGTGTGAAGATGTTCACAAGTACTCTTATTATTAATTTCATTAATATTATTCAAATGATCAATCAAAATAAATGGCCTCTTCCATTGGTCAATCACACAGCAGCCGATCAGCCCGTGCACATCCTCTCAAAGCATCGTCCATCAACACCGTGCATGCATGCACAACTCAGCATCTCAATGCACCTCATCATCGGTCACTACATCTTCAAGGACAACGGGCATGCAGTCTTTCACTGTGTCCCAATCTGAAGGCTTTCTTTTTATATTACAAAGAGCCATGCAACACAGAGGGAGGCTGTGGTAATCCTCTGAACACTAGCGCTCTACCCGCCCTCTGTTGGTCATTCACACACCGCTTTGCACTTGATTTGACGAGATCTGACCTCATCAAATATGTTCCCTTGAAGCTGGAGTGATACGTGATGCGGTGCTGTTTCAGATTGTAATGTTTTGTTACTGCGATAGCCTTGTTGTAGATCAAACATATGGGCTTTAGTCCCACCTTATGTCATAGATATTTCACAGCTCACTTTGTGTAATTGTCCATTTTCAAAGCGGGTAAAATGGTTTCCTATTGGAGGAAATTGATCTGGCTCTGGCTCTCATTTGGCTTGGTCATCATTTATTTAAATGGAGGTAATGTATCCTTGAATCGTTATTTTCTTCTTCTTCTTCTTTATTTGGCATAATCTTTTTTGCAACAATAAATATCGGCAAGGAATATCAGTCACAGTAAATATAATATGCATCAAAGCATATCAAAAACTCCAAATCGGAAGATACATAGTTTCAGTAACAGAACTTATTTAATAACACAATCAGACATAATATATATATATATATATATATATATATATATATATATATAATTCATAATTATATTGTTGGGGATTGAATAATAAAAACTATATCATATTGATTTTTTATGAGACCCTTTCAAATTGTGTGTTTGTGTGTGTGTGTGTTAGTAATTTAAAAATATCCTGAGTATAGGATATATAGGATGACTAAATCAATGCACATTTTAAAACATTTTACTATTAAACCTTATGGAAGCAAATTAGCCTTTGAAGTTTGTGTAAATTCTTTGAGAAACAAAACGTATTGCTACTGCTAATGCCCTCAGCTGAATGTAATACTGACAATTGATGAACTAGGCCAAGTTGATGTCATTACCCAAATCTGTTTCATAGGGCCTAGCAAAGAATCAATGCCAGAGTAGAATCCTATTGGCAAGTTTATAGCATTTATTTATGACTTCACAATCATTAATAAATTAAAAAACAACATTTATAGAATTAATTTAGTATTTTTATTTTGTAACCTGATTAACTCAAATTGGCATTTCAAGTTGATGTGACTTCTGGTGTTGGTACTGCTGATACTGCCGGAGTGCTCAGCTGCTACTTAGCCTTTTTGAGCATGTTTTAGTGCACAGACAACGTCTGTGAAATATGCACTATTGTTGTCAGGCTATTGTTGCATCAAGTCTTTCAAATTGAAAGTTTGACTGATAGTCTGGGATGCAGAAAAATATTATTGGCAGAAGGGTTGAAAGATCAATTTATTATAGTAAAAAGTAAAAACATTCTCGGCAATTTCATGAGAATTTAAATTAAAATATTAAATCCCATATTTACTCACTTTCAAATATTATTGTTTTGGTATTGCACCATATGTATCTACAGTAAATGTGTGTGCATCTTACTGTCTGAGACACAGACACACGCGCACACACACACACACACACACACACACACGCACAATGCATAAATGTGTGCGTACATGTCCCATTTGCCATCATTTATTGATGAGGCTCAGAGCGGAGCATCCCAGCGGTGGGTGACACAATACTGTCACAGAAGTACACACACACAAGCACAAAGACTACACACATGTCATATTCCGGTCTAAAGGTACACACACACACAAGCACAAAGACTACACACATGTCATATTCAGGTCTAAAGGTACACACACACACAAGCACAAAGACTACACACATGTCATATTCAGGTCTAAAGGTACACACACACACACACACAAGCACAAAGACTACACACATGTCATATTCAGGTCTAAAGGTACACACACACAAGCACAAAGACTACACACATGTCACATTCAGGTCTAAAGGTACACACACACAAGCACAAAGACTACACACATGTCACATTCAGGTCTAAAGGTACACACACACAAGCACAAAGACTACACACATGTCACATTCAGGTCTAAAGGTACACACACACAAGCACAAAGACTACACACATGTCACATTCAGGTCTAAAGGTACACACACACAAGCACAAAGACTACACACATGTCACATTCAGGTCTAAAGGTACACACACACAAGCACAAAGACTACACACATGTCACATTCAGGTCTAAAGGTACACACACACAAGCACAAAGACTACACACATGTCATATTCAGGTCTAAAGGTACACACACACACACAAGCACAACGACTACACACATGTCATATTCAGGTCTAAAGGTACACACACACACAAGCACAAAGACTACACACATTTCATATTCAGGTCTAAAGGTACACACACACAAGCACAAAGACTACACACATGTCACATTCAGGTCTAAATGTACACACACACACACAAGCACAAAGACTACACACATGTCATATTCAGGTCTAAAGGTACACACACACACACACGCACAAAGACTACACACATGTCACATTCAGGTCTAAAGGTACACACACAAACACGCACAAAGACTACACACATGTCACATTCAGGTCTAAATGTACACACACACACACAAGCACAAAGACTACACACATGTCATATTCAGGTCTAAAGGTACACACACACACACGCACAAAGACTACACACATGTCACATTCAGGTCTAAAGGTACACACACAAACACGCACAAAGACTACACACATGTCACATTCAGGTCTAAATGTACACACACACACGCACAAAGACAACACACATGTCATATTCAGGTCTTAAGGTACACACACACACACACACACACACACACACAAAGACTACACACATGTCATATTCAGGTCTAAAGGTAGACACACACACAAGCACAAAGACTACACACATGTCACATTCATGTCTAAATGTACACACACACACACACACACACACACACACACACACACACACACACACACACAAAGACTACACACAGGTCACATTCATGTCTAAAGGTACACACACACACACAAAGACTACACACATGTCACATTCATGTCTAAAGGTACACACACACAAAAAGACTACACACATGTCACATTCAGGTCTAAATGTACACACACACACACACAAAGACTACACACATGTCACATTCAGGTCTAAATGTACACACACACACACGCACAAAGACTACACACATGTCAAATTCATGTCTAAAGGTACACACACACACACAAAGACTACACACATGTCACATTCAGGTCTAAATGTACACACACACACACAAAGACTACACACATGTCACATTCAGGTCTAAATGTACACACACACACACAAAGACTACACACATGTCACATTCAGGTCTAAAGGTACACACACACACACACACAAAGACTACACACATGTCATATTGAGGTCTAAATGTGTGGGTCGCAGGTCGCTGTGTGTTTTTAACTCTTAGGTTTGTGGCTCAGTTCCCTCTCAGGACAGCTACTCTTCCTCCTCCTCGTCCTGATGCATCTTCACCTTCACGCTCCCTTTGTCTCTTACTTCCTCTTTCAATCTCTCCTTATTCTTTTCCTTTCTCATTTGTGCACAGAAAAAATATGTTTCTGCTATTTGTGGAATGCTTTAGCCATGTAATTGTAATGATTTACAATCATTAACATTATCATTAACATCATTACATTAACTGGAACCAACCAGGGTCCCATAGATGAATGATTGTTACAGATATGATAGAGGAGAAAGTAGTACCTTGAAGCGATAACAGACTCCTCTGTTAACACAAGTTGTGGTTACAGTTAAATGGAACAATGTTGCTCCAGTATGTTGGAGAAACTGCTGACTCCCCCCAGGCCACACCCCCCCATCGCAGGCATGCTATGGGTAGTGTAGCATAGTACATGTACACACACCTGTGTACATGTAGGGTTATGTGTGTGTGTGTCTCTGTGTGTGTGTGTCTGTGTGTGTGTGTGTGTGTCTGTGTGTGTGTGTGTGTGTGTGTGTGTGTGTGTGTGTGTGTGTGTGTGTGTGTGTGTGTGTGCGTGCGTGCGTGCGTGCGTGCGTGCGTGTGTGTGTGTGCGTGCGAGGGAGAGTGTGTCTGAGTAAGTGTCTGAGTGTACCTGTGGACATGCAGGCTTCATTTCATTGACTTGACTTTGGGGCTCCTCTCAGAAAGGTGGGCGCTCCAGTGTTATTAGGTTTCAAGGTTTCAAGGTTTCAAATGTATTGTCACATGCCAGATAACAACGTACATCATTACCAGCAGTGACATTCTTGCAGCCCGGGTGAACTCAACTTTGTGTAATAAAATAAAATAGAATAAAATAAGATACAACATAGAAATAAAATATATTTGGTATATCTTCGTATATCTACGTATATTTATATATATATATATATATATATATATATATATATATATATATATATATATATATATATATATATATATATATATATATATTTTATATATATTAAGAATTAAGCTCCATACACACACACACACACACACACACACACACACACACACACACACACACATGAACAAACACACTGTGTGGAAAATGTCATTCTCACATGTATTATCTTGAGTTGATTGGACAAAGACAAACACTTGAGACAAACACTGCACAGAGAGTCCACCATGCATCTACTACAAGCTGCCAGTCTTATTAAGGGTTTGTTCACACTGGTTTTTGTTGTGACATTGAAACAACAAAACAAAACATTGCATTCAACATGCATTCACTGCAATGCGTCATGCCTGGGAGCTGAGGCTGCAAGACGACACCCACACACGCCCACAGAGGGACTCGCATTTCCTAATTAACATTGCCCCCTGTCCCTCAAATAATTAGCCCTTAAACTCCACAGGGAGGGAGGGCTGGAGGAATGGAGTGAGGTAAGAGAATGGAAACCTAGAGAGGAGGAGAGGAAGAGAAAGCTACATGAAGACACTGGAAGGTAATGCAGCGGACCAAGACTTAAAACAAGGAAATGAAGGATTAACGAGGGAGGGAGGGATATGTAGACTGCTATGGTCAACATGTGTTTTGTCTTTGAGTGCTATGACCCTCCCATATATAAAATACTAATGCTAGCCTTCAAATGTCTGCTCTCCGTGCCCAACAACATTCCCCTGTGTCAGATTAAAGGAAAGTTAAAACCAGTGAGCTGTCATCCGGGTAAAAATGTCCCTTTTTGCACAGGGCTTTGAACACAAGATGCTTTAATGAGGGCTGCACACCCATGCATGTGCCAATGTGCACAGGTTCTCACTACAATACACAAGAAATGCACACAAGCAATTACATACATAGACTCCTCACAGTTTTTGCTGTAATCGATTGTTGTCCTTAGAGATGATTTGTTACCATGTAAAAAGTTGGGGTTTGTTTTCTTCAAAAATGGGATTGCACGTTGAAGGACTTTCATCAACCCATTATGACAACTGGGGACCTTTAATCAAATACTGCAGAGAAGACTCTTTGACACAACTGAGAACTGCACTAGAACACTAATGAGAAAGTGGACCCAAGGTTTGACTGACACCAACTGCTGAAATAATGTAGTGATGAACTAGGACTACATGGTCTACATAATGCTATGTGGTAGCTTTTTTATATTTTGGTGATGTCTTCCATTTTTTATGTCTAATGTTAAAGTTTAAACTTTGAAAACATTGACATCTGTTATTCAAATGAGTCAATGCTTATTGTATATATATATGTATATATGTGTGTCAGTGGAAAAAAGAGATTAACAGAATAAAATAATTATTAATATTGAATGTCAACTAAACTAAATGATCAGGAGGTAGTTCCCTTCAAACAGCTCACAATCAGCTAACATGACCCAATGGCCCTTTTTTGCCCAACTATCAATTACAGTATTATAAACTTCATTGCTCTATGCAATACACATTGTCTCTTGACAGTGTTGAAATGATAAACCCATTCAGCATTAACCTAATACAATTAAAATAATTACAGATCCAACTGTGATCTCACAAATTTACTGAAAAGAGATTAATAATTTGGAAATCTGAACAACCAAGTGTGTATTTCAGCAGATCAAAATCTATCAATATCTTTGTTCTATTTATTTCATTACCTATATTCCTTCATTACCGAGTTTAGAAATTAAAGTAATCAGTAAAGTGTGTACGAAATAAACAAGATGATTATACAATTTAATCAGAAATCATGTGTTAATTTTAATAATAATTAGAATATGTTTTCTTTTTAAAAGACACATGTCACCAGTGGAGCCTGATAAAGCATTCAACAAAGAAATGCAATGATGCTCAAATTAAGCAACCCAAATTATTTTTATATTTAGCTGAAACCTTCCCTCTATCTTAAACCCTCGTCCAGAATTGCAATTTTACTGTGTTTAAACATTCACAATAACATTCTTCTGGAAATCACACTGAAGCAGTGATATGGCAAACAAAAATGAGGAAGCATTGTGAGTTGCTAGTCTGTAGTATCCAGGACAATTGCTATAAACAGTTGCAGAGTGCCAGGTCTTAGAATTAAATACCTTTTACATCACATTTGACTTTGTTGTGCAGATATTTTCATGCAATTGTAAAATAAAAACAAATCATTTAACTGAATGAAGCAATACATATACAAATTGATTTTTTTTTTGTGAGAGTGTCATTTTTTCCCCCTTCACAGACATTTTCTCTGGTGATTCAATCATGTCAACCAATCAAATTGACTACAGCTATATAAAGTAAGGACAACAATATGCTACAAGAACGTTTTTTTCAAAGAAAATGTCCCTGAAATTTGTCCACTTGTGCATCTTCAGTACTTTTTCAAATTGCCCTTCAGCCGTACTGCTGGAAATACTGAGTCTCCAATGGTACGACTTAAGCTCTTGGAACAGACAGTGAAACCTTCCAAATGGACTCATAACTGGACCCAAAGTATTGTATTTCTGTGGACTATAACCTGTAGTCATCACTGGTTGATAAGTTTCTAAGTGAATACAAGTTAATAGACTATAACTTAATAAGTGTTTGTGGAGTTTAATCTCCACAGTTAATATTGTCCGCATTTTATGTAAAACAAGTAAAGTAAAGCAAATGACATATCGATAACACATTGAATTCTCATCAACGAACACGGTGTTTAGGTGTTCATGACATAATGATCTCACTGCTGTCCATGGACACCATGGAGCTGAAATAATGCTGCGCTTGACTTTGTGTGTAAACACTGGCCACATCCAGTCAGGTGCATTTGTCCCTGCCTTTGTGTTTTGGTTTGGTTGTGTTTGTGGTGCACTCGTCCCGCCGTCTTCCCAGTGGAATGGTGCCTCACTGAAGATTGGCTGGGACTTCAAAACAAATCCAAACAGTTTAGAACTGGATCATAACATAGATAGCTATAATATAGACTGTATATGTGTGAGTGCCATGCAATAATGTTGCCATTTGGAAGTTGGTGCAGATTGACAAAAAAACAACCTCAGGCAGAGTTAGAAAGGAATCCCTTTTAGTTGACCTGGGTCTTTGATTAATGTATGAACAGGAGTGATGTTTGTTCCTACGTTGTTGCCAGAGACAGTTTGTAGAGCTGTATGCATCCTGACAGTGAGCTCCTCTACATGGAGTGGATCTGGGCACTGCACAGGTTAACCCAACAGGAGCTGCTAACACTCCTGAATCCTAGCCAACAGATGGCAGTCTATTTTGGTTTTCTCCACACCTTCCTTGTCTTCACAATCAGCTAGGAAAGGCTATAGGTCCCTGTGACCGAACCAATATTGGCAGATAACAGGGTGGATGAATTGATCGTTATGTGACAAATAGCAATAAGAAAGTTTGAAAACTAGGTGTTATTGGAAGGACAGGTTGTGGGTTCACGTTGTCCCTCAGCCTGGTTCTCTATACTGCCTTGCAGGGGATTCTATTTAGCAGTAACAAGGTTTAGCAGGGCCATGCAGCAACAGTTGTATGAGCTGGTAGTCTTGCTGAGAAATAACCTATCCTTCGAAAGGGTCTAATTGCTGATTATTATGTGGCACATAGGGGGGCCACAGCAGTGACTTTTGAAGTGTGTTTATGTCTACCTGCCTTTGTGTTCATAATGTGTGTGTGTGTGTGTGTGTGTGTGTGTGTGTGTGTGTGTGTGTGTGTGTGTGTGTGTGTGTGTGTATGTGTGTGTGTGTGTGTGTGTGTGTGGCTTTGTGCATACAAATGCATGTGTGTGCGGAGCCCTTGAGGTCTGCTCTAATCAGTTCATCATATAGCTGCATGTGTGCGTACATACATGCTTGTGTTGGATGCACATTGTCTATGCACCTCTGTGTCCTACTGTGAATAAAAGGTGCTCGTGCATATATGGGTGCTTGCATATTAATTTCCATATATATGAGTATGAGTGTGTTTTATAGCATACCTGCTGTATAGCGGCCTTTTTAAAGAGAGATATTGCTAGTATAAATCAAGCACTCTAATTGGTCAGGAGCCATAAAATCTGCAGGAGGTCCCGCCTTGGGCTGCTGTTAATTGGCTGCCTGCCGTGCGGTGCGACGCACCGTTGGCCAGAGCTGTGAGTCACTCAGACACTGACATCAAGAATGCAAGGCCAACAGGTGTAATGTGTTGAGGGCCATGGACAAAAACATCTGGGAATTGACCTGCGTGTATGTCTCTCTCTCTCTCTCTCTCTCTCTCTCCCTCTGTGTGTGTGTGTGTGTGTGTGTGTGTGTGTGTAGTATGTATTTTGACATGTACGTTTGTGTAAACAGTTCCTTTTTTACGAATATGATGAGCTTGTGTGCTCTCTACATTTTTTAAAATTACAATTCAATACTGTTGAGTTTGCAATATTATTAGAAAAATATATATAATAATCAAAAATATATATGAATGTTAGGGAAGCAAGGTATCCTAAAAAGTTGTGTAGACTTTTGAATGCTGGTTCGTATACACATTTAAATTGTATTATTTGTTTATTGTACAAATCTAGTCAACACAAGGTTTTGCTCAGCCTAGATCTTGCTGATATATGATATACATTATATACAATAGCTGAGCTATTGGCCCATCCATCACATACTGTGTGATCAAGGCCTTCTGGCTGTTCCTACAGCCTTAAATCCAAAATGTCATCTTTGTTTTCATGTCCATTTATTTAAAAGTTTAATCTGTATTTTGGTGTTTGTTCTATTTGTCTGCATTCCATTTAGGCAATTCATTTTACAAAGTTGTATATCTGTCTTTATGCCCATATTGTTTACTGTTTTATCTGTCATAACTTACTTTTCTTGTGTTTGTATTCTCTGCCATATTTCTTATCTTATGTGAGCACTTAATTTACTTTACTCTACTTATTTACACCATACAATTTGTCTTCATATGATGTCAGAAAGTTTTCTGCAAAACGATTTACAAAGACAATATTTTGTCAGTGGAAATCATCTGTTTATTGATTGTTTGATTGATACGGATACTTAAGTACAATAAATTGAAGTTACAGAGTAATAATATTGGAGAAACATAATAGAACAATAGACATTCTAAAAGAAAACCACAAAAAATGTTTTATTATATGTAATGTACAGTATGCATTTATCATATGAGCATAAGATAAATATTACTACTAATACCATGACTACGACTACTACTACAGCTACTACTACTAATAATGATATGTCAATATCATATGTAAACATTAGATAACTATAATTACAAAATTAGATAACTATACAAAAAAACTCCTGAGGGCTTTCTTAGGTGTGTGTGTTCAGATCAATGCCACGAATCAATTAGTGTGACAATGATTCAATCATGTCGCTCTCTGCAAGGCCCATCATTACTGCTCAGCCAAAAGATGAGTCTACGCTGTCTGCCTGTCTATGTTTGGCTCTCTCTCTTTTACTGTACTTGAACCGGTGTGTGTGTGTGTGTGTGTGTGTGTGTGTGTGTGTGTGTGTGTGTGTGTGTGTGTGTGTGTGTGTGTTCATGTAAGGCTAGCTTTAGGGTGTCTCTACATATGTGATATAGAAATAAATATGAGCCTATTAAACCTAGCCTATTAAATCTCTCACAATGTTGACCAAATAGCTATCTGAGCTGCTAAATGGCTGGCTGTATCCTGACCGGGAGGCTTTGATGCACTTTGCCAAAGAACAAACCACACACTCTATTTTACTTTTGATCAGGATTCAGGTTATAAGCATTTTTCTTCTTCATAGGCCTTGGTTTCATTAACATGCGTAAGATGGCAAGCACACACACACGCACGCACACACGCACGCACGCACGCACGCAGACACACATACACACACACACACACACACACACACACACACACACACACACACACACACACACACACACACACACACAGCTGATGCCTTTGAAATAAAAGGGTGAGTTTAAAACTCAACAATAGTTGTCAAGGTGAGACACTGTTGAAGTCCCAAGTGGTCTCCCAAAATCTGAGACCTCCTAGAGATATTCAGGGCCAATGACAACCCCTATAGGTTGACAGCAGGCCAATGAAAAGCCTCCTAGTGAGGCGAGTCACCGTTGTCATGGAGTGTACGGGCACAGAGGCTGGGAATCCAACCAATACAAACAGAAAAGAACTTTGAAAAAGGAAAAGCAAGGCAAATAGTCAGGCGTTATGCTTTTATCAACTTTTTCCCTTTTTTACCACCACTCAGTAAAACACAACTCTGTATGTAATGTAATGTAATTTGATTTAACAAAAATGTGCAATGGAAAATGTGATGTTGTGATTGTAACACATAATTGCTTTGAGTGTTCTTCTTTTTAACCTTTTTTTTATGATATTGTTAATATTTTCTCAGTTCTCTTTATATTCTATTACAGTTCTATTACTACTATTTTACCTATGCTTCCAGTGCCATTTATGTCAATAATAATCAGTGCCTTCAAACAACATACACTTCCCAGGACCCTGGTCCACCAAAATATTGTAGGGATATTGATCTGTGTGTGTGTGTGCGTGTGCGTGTGTGTGCGTGTGCGTGTGCGTGTGCGTGTGTGTGTGTGTGTGTGTGTGTGTGTGTGTGTGTGGAGGATATAGCTGGTAACATCAGAGCCCTAGCTATTCAGAGTAGCTTAAGGGGCCACTTTTAAATGTCCACTCTGACTGTCCACTCTAACCATTGGCTGTGGACCCCTGACTATTATGTTCCATTGGCTGTGGACCCCTGACCATTATGTTCCATTGGCTGTGGACCCCTGACCATTATGTTCCATTGCCTGAATCTCAAGCTGTCCTTCACTCTTATCAACCGTCTGTTATCCAAATGACACACTCCAACGTTCAGATACACACTCAGAAACCTCATCTCAGCAGCCTACATTCCAATGGCAGCATTGCCTAAAATGTGCAGCAGAAATTTAAACTGAAATTCAAACTGCAATTGGACACTTAATCAGTAATTTACAATTACTGTTTAGTAATTTAAAAGTGATTGAAATTGTTTGAATAGTTTTATTTTTTTTTTTTTAAATAATAATTAACTCACAAGATAAATATCCACATGCTGTATATGCTGTTTATTCTCATCAATCAAACTTTTAATCTGGTAGGAAATCTCTTTTTTTTCACTTTGAGTATATTTAGTTTTTTACATGTTGTTTTTTATCACTTTGGTGGGTGCAGGGCATGCATTACACATAGATTCCCTGTTGGAAATAAACCTGACCAATAAATCAGTCAAATGTCATCTTAAACAGGTGAAAGTGATAGGGATGAAAAACATGGACTACATTTGATGTGTGTGGTTATGCTCTATAACTACCAGGCGTTCAACCTGCCCTCTCACAAGCACTGGGAACGCATCACCTAACATACACTTTACCTTTTGTATCTTGTTTGTTATTGTTTGTTAATGTTTAAAGTTTACTGATTCATTGTAAAAAAAAAGAAAAAAAAGAACGGTACCCTATTATTTGCCAATCATATTCTCTGCTGCTTTCTTAAAGTTTCTTAAAGTTTGTAATTTCACTATCTGTAAAGTATGAGGGAATTATGAAGAACTTTATCTGGTGAAAGAAATGTATTTGAATACGTCAGTGGCAGTTTCATGGTCTATCAGCCATGCAAACCATCAGTCATTCTGCCCCACTAATCACACATAACTACTGCCAAGCTGAAAATATTGATGAAACTATAGATGATAAAGGCTAAGCTTCACACAACTTAGCCATGCTTCCAATAAGCTGAACATCCTTTGGGCCAAGTCTTCAATGCTTTACAGACAGATTCAACCCCACCCTCTGTTTCTCCTGGTCGCAGCAATTGGCAACAAATGACTTCCAAATGTTGTTTGTCTAATAGTTGCTGGTCATTGTAACATAATGAAGAAGATAGCTGAAATAAAACTGAAATATGTCGAAATTTGGTCCAAGTAAGTACCAGTACATGTGGAGCAACTTGAAATATGTATTTGATGTACAGCAAATGCAACAAAGCAGCAAAATGTATCAAGATAAGCTTATTGTGCATCCCTTAGGAATTAAATATAGCCAATAGAAGACATGCAGGCGTCTGTCATCATTAAGCATAAGAAAATCAGAGGGCCAAAGTCTACCTGTTCCGTCTACATAACAGCACAGCGTAGCAGGGCCAGGTGGAGCACCTCATCCAGAATCCTTGAAGTACTCTTCCTCTTGGGAAATGTGAGTCTGGATATCAGAAAGCCAGCCATGGCACCCAAGCCAGCCTCAGAAGTTCTTTTTGTGTTTTTTTTATGTGAGCAATCAACATTTCTGGACTGAAAATTATGAAGGCAACTCTTCAGAATAGTGAGTAATATTATAGAACTGCAACTGGTAATTTTGTGTTTTGTAAAGTGTTTTTTCTGTGAGCTGAATAGAATACAAAATGTAAAAAAGGGTACAGTTGCACAAGTAGTAATTACCATTACCAGAGCAGGCTGATGTCTCTAATGGTGAGTGTTCTCCCTCCCTGTAACATTCTACATGCACTGCTTATGGCCTTCTTTAAGACTGACGCATACTAGACACACATAGCACGCCAATGCATGAGTGATTTCTGATATCATATTCATGAGTATATAGACATGCATGCATACCTGTACATACATACATAGATACATACATACATACATACATACATACATACATGACATACATACATACGTACATACGTACATACATACATAGGCTACATGATGTTTTTTTAATGTCCTCGTTATTTCTTATTTGTTCATTTGATTATTGCAATCAATTGATAAATTGTTTCTAATGTAAAAACAACATAATCTTATTGAAACTTTTCTCTGGTGTCATGCCATCATTTGCCTTTCTTAGCACACAGCCGACTGGATTAGACCCTACAATTAGCACCCTTATTTATGATTTTTACCTGGTATTATTTTCAATTGAGAGTTGATTTGGAATCGTCTTGTGACCATGACAATAAAAAGCAAATGGAACTGTGAGATACTGAAATACTATACAGGTACAATACTACTACTATTACTACTATAGGTCAGTTATCGATAGGACTATAATCTAGTGATTGAGCCTCACACAGGCAGAGGTGAGACAGTTGTTTTGTTAAAGCTCCTACTATTATTTCACATTCATACTACATTGTGTAAATGTAGCACTCTTAAAAAGTCCTGCAAAGTCCCTGCTGGTCTCAGTGATGTAAACATTGGGTGGTACAGTGTACTAATGCTCAGTGATGTTATGTCTTCCCATGAGGTAAGATAAAGGTGTCTGACTTAAGAAGAAATGCTGTCACATTGTTAAAGAATACATATTGGATATTGATTTTTGATGAATTAAACTATTCAATCCTGCCCTTCAGTATGTTGTTGTTCTTGTCCTTTTGCTTTAGAGAGAGAGAAACCTCGACTACACAGTTCCTGCAGCCATATTTGTAACACAGAGAACAGTGACAAACAAACATAGGCCTACATGTAATTGCTGTCTGCTTGTGAGAGAGACAATACAGAAAAAAGAGTAGAATAAAAAAGGGAAAACATACTGAAAAGGCTGGTGAGAATCAGAACTCTTCTGTGTCAGTCTGAAAATGTCAAGTGGACTTTGATATGCTTCACAGTGCCTCTTTATCTCCATATCATTAACTTAAATGGCAGCGTACTGCCATTCAATATATATATCTCAGTGTGTGTGTGTGTGTGTGCGCTTTCATGCACACACGTTTATGTGTGTGCACCTGGAGTGTGATCCGGTGTGCGTGTGTGATACATGTGTGTGTGTGTGTGTGTGTGTGTGTGTGTGTGTGTGTGTGTGTGTGTGTGTGTGTGTATGTGTGTGTGTGTGTGTGTGTGTGTGTGTGTGTGTGTGTGTGTGTGTGTGTGTATGTGTGTGTGTGTGTGTGTGTGTGTGTGTGTGTGTGTGTGTGTGTGTTTGTGCGTGTGTGTGTGCGTGTGTGTGTGCGTGTGCGTGTGTGTGCGTGTGCACGTGTGCGTGTGTGTGTGTGTCTGTCTGTGTTCATTACTTCAAAGAAAGGCAGACTATTCTCATCATTTAGAGTTATCATGTCTACCACATGTTCTTGGCTTAAATTAAGTGACAAACCTTTACAAGGAGGATCAAAGCATGTCGTCATTGTCATGGTTGCCAGGGTAACAGAATACAGAACACTGTCCTTGAATATAGCGGATTACTCCTTTTGTCAACTGTATACTGCACTGTTGAGCCACAGAACCGCAGCCACAGGTTAGAAAATACACAGCAGAAATCACACAGAGATAACACAATTATGAAACCTGTGCCTAATCACCAAATACATTCATAAATAAATAAGAGCAGTGTGATGATCATGGACACTGTGTGATAGGTCAGTGGAAGGGACTGTTTAGCAGCCAACCTTGTACATCTCTATGTAGCTCTCCTTTTGTATTCATCCAGGTAGATGAAAGGAGACTGCAAATCTACTTTTCAAGGCTGACCCGGCCTGTCAAATACAAGATTATGTTGAGCTGAAAGTAACAGTGGAAACAATCCTCTTAACAATTACAATATAAAGCTCTATGACTTATGAATAGTCCCCCTGCACCTTGATCTCATTAATATGATAACAGCAGTTAACACTATTCTTTTTATTATTATTTGTTATGATATAATACTGTATTACTGTATTTCATGTATATATACTATATATATATATATATATATATATATATAGGACTTGATAAATACAGAGCCAGTACTACCTGCTTTGTTCACTGCACATGCATACACTGCTGTTACATGCAAACTGATTGTACATTGCTGAACACTACAACTCTTCATGCAAGTATCTTTAAAGGCACTTCTGTTTTGTTTTCCTTTCAACATTGATAGCCTCTCTGTATGGTTTCTGTTCAGGACTAATTTGAAGGTTGGTACTAAAGCACAAGGTTGGAGAGAGGCATCATGACAGTGGTACAGCCTGTGAGCCGTGATGCCTACATTGCTGAAGACAGCGCCAATATTTATATTCTTTCATTGTCCAACCTTGCATCTACACATACATGGCCCTGTAGCTTTGAAGCATAGCATATGGACTGAGAGAGACTGAATGCTCCATGCAAAATAGCAAGAGGACTTGACAAATAACACAAGAGTACCTCTATTCTCATCTTTACATTCATACTTGCGTACAGGTAAACAGTTTGTAGTTGTATTTTTTTTTATACAACACACATAAATACAGTGTGTGTGTGTGTGTGTGTGTATGTGTGTGTGTGTGTGTGTGTGTGTGTGTGTGTGTGTGTGTGTGTGTGTGTGTGTGTGTGTGTGTGTGTGTTTGTGTGTGTGGGGGGGGGGGGTCTGTGTGTGGGATTTGTTGTATTTATCTGTGTGTAATGTGGTCTGTAGTGTGTGTGTGTGTAACTAATAACAGAGAGAGAGAGAGAGAGAGAGAGAGAGAGAGAGAGAGAGAGAGAGAGAGAGAGAGAGAGAGAGAGAGGGAAAGGAATCAAAGACTGAGGGATCACAGATATTGATTTCCTTACTTTTAGATGTGTAGGTGAAAGGCAGCCTGTGATTTGCCTGTTGGAGGGAAGAGAAAGACTGTGAGAAAAAAAACACCAATAGAAACCAAGTCATGGCCAAAAAGCTAACCTACACACAGAAACATTTACACTGCTGATATTTGTTGAGGGGTCAGTGGTTTTACTGACAGCTGAAATATGGATTCTTGTATTACAAAGGACAGGAGAACACAAAGTTAAGAGAAATAAGCCATGTAGACACAATTATGCCTTACACACACACACGCGCACGCACCCACGCTCGCACACATGCACGCATGCACACATATGCACACACGCACACACACACACACACACACACACACACACACACACACACACACACACACACACACACACACACATACTTAACAATAGCAAGGAGAAGTGTGCTGTGCTGACTAATCAGATAAGCAGTGAGAACACATGAGAGAATCCAGAAAATGCATGCATCCATAAAACAATATACTGCCAATAATTGGTATTTCAAATGACTCCATTTTGTATGACTATGTTGTGATGCAATTTGATATACTCAGTGGAAAACAGGCCAATGGTCAAGCTCTACCAGTATCAATATTGATAGATGGGTACATAATACATACATGCATACATACAATACAATAAGGGTAAAATCCCTAAATACTTGTGGTAGTAATAATAGTAATAGTCAGTTAAGATATCTTGTACATTATTATTTCTTAGACAATACACCTAATACTGTCATACTGTCATGTGTGCTGTGATACTGCAATGCCATGCATATACACAAATCAACTCAATCAAAGATGACAGGATACAGACGTGTTGTTTGGAGAACCAGTACAGTACCAGAACAGTCCAGCCAGGTTGGGAGAGAGGATCACTATCATTTCATCATTGCAGAGAGGTAGAGCATCATAGGGAGGACTACTGTTACAGTACAGTCTGCTGACAGTGGACATTCCTCAATCGCCTATTCTTTTTACACACAATTGAAGTGTTTGTGTTTGTACATATCAGCCCTCATGATCTCCTGCCCTCCTTGTCTTCTTACCATCACCATACATTCAGAAAAAGCACAGGAGTGTCAACTGCCATGAGACATGTAAGTCACTATTGTGTGTGTGTGTGTGTGTGTGTGTATGTGTGTGTGTGTGTGTGTGTGTGTGTGTGTGTGTGTGTGTGTGTGTGTGTGTGTGTGTGTGTGTGTGGGTAGGTCTGTGTGTGTGTGTCTGTGTGTGTGCGCGCGTATGTGTGTGTGTGTGTATGTGTGTGTGTGGGTAGGTCTGTGTGTGTATGTGTAGGTCTGTGTGTGTGTATGTGTAGGTCTGTGTGTAGGTCTGCGTGTGTGTGTGTGTGTGTTTGTGTGTAGGTATGTGTGTGTGTGTGTGTTTGTGTGTAGGTATGTGTGTGTGTGTGTGTTTGTGTGTAGGTATGTGTGTGTGTGTGTGTGTGTGTGTGTGTGTTTGTGTGTAGGTATGTGTGTGTGTGTGTGTTTGTGTGTAGGTATGTGTGTGTGTGCTTGTGTTAACAGCAGGACAGCTGCCTAAGTTGCCTCAAGACAGTGTGTGAATTGAGATAAGACTCACATGCACACATTAGCTTGTAAAGCACAGCACTTTTGAACTTATGTTTGCACACATACACACGCACAAACACACAGATACACAGCAATCGACACACAATAATGTCAATTTATCTATATGCATCCAATTACCTGGAGACAAGCTGATTGTATGTGTGAGGATGTGTGTGTGTGTGTGTGTGTGTGTGTGTGTGTGTGTGTGTGTGTGTGTGTGTGTGTGGGGATGTGTGTGTGTGGGGATGTGTGTGTGTGTGTGTGTGTGTGTGTGTGTGTGTGTGTGTGTGTGTGTGTGTGTGTGTGTGTGTGTACACCCTGTGGTATATGTTTCTATGTGTGCTTGTGTTGTTTTGACCCAGTATCACCCCGGTAAAAAAAAAAACAAGCCGAGGAAAGCAGATCTTGTGAAAGAAATCTTCCATTTCATCCCTTGAAGTCAACATTCTTAAAATACTCTGCACTGTAGATTAGCTCTCCCTAGAAAGGCTTTAAAGACCAAGGTTACATTCCCCATATGCATAATTTTAATGGATTTGTTTTGAATATATTAATTACTGTGCACCTCACTGTTTCCAGGATTTTTAAATTCCAAGTAATGCTGTATGTATATATATATATATATATATATATATATATATATATATATATATATATATATATATATATATATATATAATAGCTTTTTTTCAATATATATTCCTTGGTGATATGTTGAGTTACAATTTTAGTTGTTACAGAGGATATCACTCATACACACACACTCACCCACACACACACACACACACACACACACACACACACTAAATGGGACAGACATCGGTGTGGGGAAGGGTTTCACTTTGTACAAATTCAATGGTAGCAAGACAATGCATGCTAAACCAAGAATGAGCTCCCTCTGGCCGATTGTGACATGATTTCATAAAAGAGCATGTTCCAAGAATCTCACTTCACCCCTGTTTGGATTTCCCCTTTGTTTTGTAATTCAACCCTTCATCCAATTATGGAGAATCCTATGCCACTGTACCCCCCCCCCTCTCTCTCTCTCTCTCTCTCTCTCTCTCTCTCTCTCTCTCTCTCTCTCTCTCTCCCTCTTTCTCTCTCTCTCTCTCTCTCTCTCTCTCTCTCTCTCTCTCTCTCTCTCTCTCTCTCTCTCTCTCTCTCTCTCTCTCTCTCTCTCTCTCTATCTCTCTCTCTCTCTCTCTCTCATGCTCTCTTTTCGTTTCTCTGCTAAGTCTGGTCCCCTTTGTTGTTTTTCACAGATTGCATGGAATGGCCAATCTCCATGACAACCGTCAGCGTGGTCTCAGAACAGAGAGTACAGTGGTGGGAGATTATGCCCTCATTGCTCTGCCTATTTGTGCCTCCTCTGATTCCAGAGTCTGTGCTATGGTGTGAACATAGATAGCACTATATATATATAGCACTATATATGTTGAAGACAAGCAGAGAGTGAGAGAAAGACAGAGCAAGGTCACTATGATTTCCATATCACATTTAAGCACACTAGACAACAAAAACAATTATGAAATGTTGATGTAAATCATAATGTTTTCAAAATGCACAACAAATATGCAAAGTTTACAAATGCACAATATTCTGGATATCTTTAAACACATAACAGCACAAAAAGATCCCAATTCCTTTTGCATGCTGGACCAGCACACCTGATCAACTTGCTGTTAATGATAATCACAACATGTCGGACCTTTTGGGGACCCTCTGACATTTAATTGAACTTAATAAATCTTATTAAATACAAATATTTTCTATGGCGCTTTTATTTATTTTATTTAGTATTTTTTTTATTTAGCATTGAGGTCTTTGTTTTCAGATGACTGAATTCTTTACATAAATATGTGCATCATACATTTTAGGTAGAAATCACCAATACCAGCATCATTGCAGGGTTGTGAGGATGTGGTGATGATGTAAGGAGGAGTACTGTTATTGTCACAGAAAAGCTGCAAATTAACAACAAAAATAACAGAATGAAACTCCGACTCCACAAAAATGTCAACAGTCCCTCAACCAGACAAGTCATGTGTTGTTCCTTTTCTTTCCGTACCATATCTATATATCTATATATATATATATATATATATATATATATATATATATATATATATAGATATATATATATATATACATATATATATATATTTATATATATATTTTTTTTTTTCTTGTGGACTCTGGGTCAAGGCACAACTTTACACTGAAAACGTAGAGTCTTGTAACATGAAGAAGGGGTGGGGGTGCTGGGTGTATTTGATATAACACGTCTCATCCTGTTCCTCTTCCTGATCCACTCTTTCTGTTCTGACAAAGAACAGAAAGACATTGATAGCCCAGTGTGCAATTGTCTGTGTGCAGAAGGTGCATTTCTCTGTTCAGTTATCCTTGTATTCTTGCCAGGGATTAGAAAACAAAAACCAGTAAAGAACGAAATTTTGTGATGACCGTAATCGAAAACAGGAACAAAAACAATTTCAGCTGTTCCAGAGTGAAAACAATATTTTAAATTTTAAATAACTGGTTAATAACGCTATCTTTCGTTCCAAATAACCTTATTTGAAATATTGTTGAAATAAATCTTGAAATAAAGTTATATTCTGGAAGTGATAGGCTGGGCTACCAGACCGCCTGGCTGAAGTGAAACTACTACTGTCGTAGCGAGCAGCCCTATGGCCCTATGCATCTTCACAGTGGTAAGATGCTACATCCAATGTTACATGCCCTTACATTTTCCTAATGATAAATACTGAAAGTGTGTGAAACTTAGGCCTACCAGAGACACTTAAAAATGTGCTGTGCAATTGGCAGCAATTTCGGCAGAAAATAGGTTAGCCTTATTCCAGGACCTAGCTTGAGCCCATAGTGGCTTCATGTTGCTTTTCAAAAGTTCATCACACCACTTGCCATAAATAGTCTAAATGGACAGTAGATAAGGGGTTTGTGATGTGCTGGTTAGCAATCTAACATTGAAAAAACAGTGGTGCAATTAGCCTGTGGATTTGGGGCTAACAGGTCACTTTCTTCCGACCTAAAAGATGGGACATCACCAGGAAAATCCAGCACGAAAGTTTCACATCTACAATCTTTATAATACATCATACTGCATGTAGGCCTAAATGTGACCGGCTGAGTTTGTTGTCATTTTGTTTTGAATAGCCTAACATGGGTCTAGGCTGCTGCATATTCTTGCCTTCCTTTCGGACTTCAGTTGGAAAGACATGGTCATGTTTGTGTTTATATGGTAGCCTACTGCAGCCTAATTTCAAAATGTTGCCGACTGTCGAAAAGGAACCTTTTGTACGGAAACAAATACAATTTAACTGCGAGGTGATGTAATGTTGTTTTATTACTCATATTGTTATTATAAGTTGAAGGCAAACTCTGTTTCCACAATGTTGGAAAACGGCGCTTTGCATTTAGCCTATAGGCTACACGCACTCATGTTTGTGTGTAGGTTTGTGTGTTTGTGTGTAGATGTTGTGTTGTTTTGTGTGTTTGTGTTTGTGTGTTGGTTGTGTGTAGTTTTTGTGTAGTTTGTTTGTTTATGTTTGTGTGTAGGTTGTATGTAGTTTGTGTGTTTGTGTGTGTAGGTTGTGTAGTTTGTGTGTAGGTTTTGTGTAGTTTGTGCGTGTGTGTTTTTGTTTGTGTGTAGTTTGTGTGTTTGTGTGTAGGTTTTGTATAGTTTATGTGTTTGTGTGTAGGTTTTGTGTAGTTTGTGTGTTTGTGTGTATGTTTTGTGTAGTTTGTGTGTTTGTGTGTAGGTTGTGTGTAGTTTTTGTGTAGTTTGTTTGTTTGTGTTTGTGTGTAGGTTGTATTTAGTTTGTGTGTTTATGTGTGTAGGTTGTGTGTAGTTTGTGTGTAGGTTTTGTGTAGTTTGTGTGTGTGTTTGTGTGTAGTTTGTGTGTAATGTTGTGTAGTTTGTGTGTTTGTGTGTAGGTTTTGTGTAGTTTGTGTGTTTGTGCGTAGGTTTTGTGTAGTTTGTGGTGCTGATACGGAGCCGTTCTTCCCTCAGACTACAGTATGGAGCTGCAGTATCCTCCCAGACTGTACACACTGTAATACGATGTACTAAAAAAATTATTAAAGGCCAATTTGTTCATATTAAGGAAATAGTGCAGGCTGGTGACTGGGATGCGCACATTATTCATGATGTAGAAGTGATTTTCTCTTTTTCAGCCTACACTGGAAGTAGGAATGATAATTGTTGGGAGCAGTAAAGATCTACCAGAGAGTAGTAAGGGAATTGAATGTTTGTTTTTTTCCAAAATAAAAAGCATGCAATACATAATAAATACAAATAACAAACTAAATAATTAATTGATTCTAGAATAGGACATCACTGATTCTTCATGACAACTGTGACTGGTCCGCTGGCACAATCCTCACTTGCATGCCCCTCCCGTCTTTTGCTATGACTAACTCATATATGCACCTGTATGCATCCTCATCCTGTTGGTATACACATAGGGCCTACGTACACATATCCATACACACACACATACACACACACACGCACACACACACATGCACACACACACACATACACACACACACACACACACA
This sequence comes from Urophycis tenuis, assembly GCA_036785325.1. NCBI lineage: Eukaryota > Metazoa > Chordata > Actinopteri > Gadiformes > Phycidae > Urophycis > Urophycis tenuis. The sequence goes on along the minus strand of JAXIVH010000251.1, from coordinate 35,845 downwards.
CACACACACACACACACACACACACAGACACACACACACACACACACACACACACACACACACACACACACACACACAGACACACACACACACACACACACACACACACACACACACACACACACACACACACACACACACACACATTCACATACAGACAGATACATAACTAAATAAACAATGTCTGATGTCTGGTCCTCAGGGTCATTATTGGAACGTCCCCCAGAGCAACAGATAAAACAAAAGGCACAGAAGTCAATATGAATCCAAACCTGAGAAAAGGGAATATTGGAGGGGAGGACAAGGAACGATATAGAGAATGAGATGAGGAAGAAATATCTCTCTGATGGATCTTAAGTCGGGCCGCAGGTGCAACCGTCCTAATGGTCTGGATGGCCACAGCTTCAGCATGCTTCAGCTTTGAGGACACATCATTCAGCTTGTGAGTGCCTGCCAAACTAAAGCACATCCTGTGTGTCTCCACCTGTTCTTCTAGCATTGCCCTGTAGCATCAGCAACAGGCACAAACAACAACCATACATCAAAGACAATACGGGGTTCAATAATCCTTGGGACAGTAGACTGGAGGGGATATGGTTTGTGAAATGTGCAGCATGTCACTTTACTGTTGGAGACCAGCCTTGTGCTGGATTGCGAGTAACGAATAGCGATGGCTGAGGTTTCAGGAAAGGAATGCCATGCCAGGAGATCCAAAAGGGAAGTAAACACACATGCATACAGGCGCACAAACACATAGGTGCAAAAACATGCATGTCTGCAGATTTTCAACAAAGCGCCAGGTCTCATTAGACTGTTTTTAATTACAGAATCCGCTGACTGTGTGG
>JAXIVH010000251.1:0-27500 GCA_036785325.1 Urophycis tenuis | reverse complement strand
ACTCACTTTGCTCATAGGGTCTGGAAAGCATTTTTGTTCAGAATCAGCATCACACTCCTGACAGGTGGCGCCTGTAAAGCCCAGTGGCTGCTAACGATCTGACTGTGTGTGAGTGAACTGGGCACTGGCACACCAGGAGCAGCTGACTCTATGAAAACACTAAGACATGGCTCTTAAGAGCTCAGAGAGCTTCATGTTCTATGGAGCTCAGGACGTGACGTTCAAGGCTGAAGAACATCTCCACAGGTGCACTGGATGGGGTTGTTGTTGACTCGAAGAAAGACTTTCTGGATTGTGAGAAATGTGTTCAATAATTTGTCGACACCTGACTTGAGATGTGACTTCAAGGTCCGGCGACGCTGTGTCGGTCCTCTAAGGTAGTTCAGTAGTCATTTCACTCACTTATTCTAAATACTGCAAGTACTTCCAAGACCTAAAGTTCTCTAAGTCTCTGCCACCTCGCCAGCTGAGCTTCACTTGCGCAGTGCGCAGCTTCTCGCCAAAACCAACGGAATACAAATAGTATGAAAATGTTGAGGAATTTCTTATTAGAAAACATAACTAAATAACCGATTACTTGAATTGCAAAACTAACAGGTCACGCTACAAGTTAAAAAAAAGTACCCCAACACTGTTCCACACCATTGTCTCCAGCTAAAACCAAAATGTTAGTCGGGAATTTCTTGGTCAATTCTAATTTTCATCGGCGGTTAAATCGGTGGGATCCTAATATTTCTGTTATTGTGTGTCCAGCATGAAAAAATGTCAAATATATTAATCACAGTAAGCCAGTTTTCTAAGATTACAACATTTCTACAGCACTCTCATAGACTAAATGTAGCCACGCACACAAACTCACACACTCTGGTCTCTTTGTTTCTTTTTCCATCACATCAAAACATAACAGAGACAGCAACACAAATACGCTAAAACTCTGTCTACCTCTCTGTCTTTCTCTCTCTCCCTCCCTCTCTCTCTCTCACACACGCGCACATACACAAACATGCACAAAGACACAGAGGTATGTGTCTGTGTGACTATCTAGCAGCTCTTGTGTCCCATCTTGGAGTTGTCAGAACAAATTACCTGCGTGTCAAAATGGAACAGATAAATTGTCGGAGGAGCACAGCAAATTGACTCGGTCAAGGCTGTTGATCTATTGTTGTAGCACAGAGAGGAGACACACTCAGGCAAACCTGACCTCATACTGTTACGACTCAAATCGAAATGGAGAAAATAAATACTAAGAATGAAAGTGCTGTGAAATAACGACTCATTTCGCGTGGTGACAGCGAGGACAGCGCCCTCATATGTCCACCTGAACCACAGCAGTTCAGCACCACCTCAGCGAGGACAGTTCCCTCATATGTCCACCTGAACCACAGCAGTTCAGCACCACATCAGCGAGGACAGTTCCCTCATATGTACACCTGAACCATAGCAGTTTAGCACCACCTCAGCGGGGACAGTTCCCTCATATGTCCACCTGAACCACAGCAGTTCAGCACCACCTCAGCGAGGACAGTTCCCTCATATGTACACCTGAACCACAGCAGTTCAGCACCACGTCAGTGGGGACAGTTCCCTCATATATCCACCTGAACCACAGCAGTTCAGCACCACCTCAGCGAGGACAGTTCCCTCATATGTCCACCTGAACCAAAGCAGTTCAGCACCACATCACCGGGGACAGTTCCCTCATATGTCCACCTGAACCAGAGCAGTTCAGCACAACCTCAGCGGGGACAGTTCCCTCATATGTACACCTGAACCACAGCAGTTCAGCACCACCTCAGTGGGGACAGTTCCCTCATATGTACACCTGAACCACAGCAGTTCAGCACCACCTCAGCGAGGACAGTTCCCTCATATGTACACCTGAACCACAGCAGTTCAGCACCACCTCAGTGGGGACAGTTCCCTCATATGTACACCTGAACCACAGCAGTTCAGCACCACCTCAGCGAGGACAGTTCCCTCATATGTCCACCTGAACCACAGCAGTTCAGCACCACCTCAGCGAGGACAGTTCCCTCATATGTCCACCTGAACCAGAGTAGTTCAGCACCACCTCAGCGGGGACAGCTCCCTCATATGTCCACCTGAACCAAAGCAGTTCAGCACCACATCAGCGGGGACAGTTCCCTCATATGTCCACCTGAACCAGAGTAGTTCAGCACCACATCAGCGGGGACAGTTCCCTCATATGTCCACCTGAACCAAAGTAGTTCAGCACCACATCAGCGGGGACAGTTCCACACCTCCTCAGCGGGATCATCTGAAGTAGCTTCACTTCCAGTCTTCAACACACCCAGTCAGATGGGCAGCAGCACACATCAGTGGACAATGTATATCACAATGTTTAGCTACCTTTAAACTTGTATGTAAGAGGTAGAACAGGAAATACAATCACCAAGCTACTGACAAAGATCAACAGTCTTTTGGGGGATGAAACTTTTAATCTTGGCAACATCTGGTGTCTGTAAAGGAAACAATGTTACTTGACTTGGATTAGGAAATGTAATCAGAGAAAGATTATGAAAAAATCAGACAAGGTAGTGTGTGAGGGTTCAGGACATGCATATGGAGTGAAACTGGCCAAAGAGATCATAATCACGTTCTCTGGCAACATCAGTGCATGGTAAACTTTTTGAGTCAATGTAACATAGTAATACATTGAAGTGAGACACTAGGGATATGCGATGTTGCCTAAACTCCACATTGCGATATACATTGCAGCCTCTTGCGATAACGATACATATCATTATATATACATTTTAATAGAACCATTTCAGAACAGGTTAGATAGACCCTAAGGAATATAGTTATATAGTTATATAGTGAATGGTCAGGCTGAGGATGGGCTCCATGGTACGGCTCGACCACAGGTCCGTCGTAGTGGCAACGTATTTCAAGTCACACGGCTCTTTTTCAACCTTTTCGTGGAGCTTGGCATACGATTTTGGCATCTCTGTTTCTGTAACGTATTTGTGGCTAGGCACCTCGTATTGTTGATCAATGGCTCTGATCATGGCTTTAAAGCCGCGTCTCTCTACCGTCTGAAAAGGGACCATGTCCTTACACAAGTAAACAATTATGACCCTTGTGAATTCAATCCATCGTGGGCAAGGGTAAGGAGTACCTTTTGAAGATGACGATGTGTTGCAGCCGGTTGCAGCTAGTGGCTCTACATTTTGCGTGTTGCGGGTAGATTGCGTCATCAACAATCAACATGTGTTATTGTAATAGAGCATATAATTAAAATCTCTATCCTAGCCCATTGTTTATTGTTTATATCGTATATTGTTTAGATCATATTTTGTGTATATCGTATATTGTTTATATTGCGCATCACTATCAGACATTTACGTTGAATGTTTAGGACTATGATCCCTGAGGATATGACACTTGCATTCATTCTGAGCTAAAACTATGTATCAAGTATGACCGCTTTGATGTCACAAACATTATTCCAACATGGGACAGAAGGTCAAAGGTTATCCTGCTGCCCTGCACACAGTGAGTCAACAAGAAGCCACACAATGCAATTTCTACCTATGATCAGACCATACATCCACTGATGTATGGTCTGATGTGCACACATTTGTAAACTTAAGTTAACTAAACTTAGCTTAGTTAACTAAACAAGAAAATGTCATGCATGCGTGTCACATCGACACATGTTAGAAATGGTAAGAATATTGTACAGATCTACTAGAAACACCCCATGTGTGCAGTATCATAATTCCAATAGCTTGAGATGTGCTTCACATGGAGTTGGAAGATAGAGGCATGTCAGTAAACAGAATGGAAAATAAAGAGATCAGAGTTCTCATTGACACAGATTACAACTGGGAAGTAGTCAGTGGGAAAATGGAAAGGCTAAGCGGGGGGCTCTGGTTCATTCAGCGCCTTTCAGTAGCAAATCCAAGGGTCAGTGTTCCTACTCAATGTGAGCTTAGACACCCCAAAATGGAGTAATACATGTAAGTGTCAGAGAGGAAAAAATGCTATCTGAACAGCTACACTTTCTGGGAACTGGAATCCTTAGGATTCAAACTGCAAGCAGAAAAAAAAAGGTAGAGGAAGAAGAAGCTCTGCAATTCTTCAATGAGACAGTGAAGGACATTGGAGGCGATATGAAGTGTGATTATTCTGGCTTCACAAAATAGTGACACATCTCCCATCCAACTAAAACACAACTGAAATGCCGACCAGATAGTTAAAATTGAATGTATCCATCTATGACAGATATCGTGAGGAGATGATTATTTCGAGCAAAATATAGTGCACAATGTGCGGAGCTAAAGCACAGATTATCTGTCTTCCATTTGCTGCACCATGCTGTGATGAAAGAAGAATGATGCACTACCAAGGTGAGAATAGCGTTGTATATGCATCACCACACAAAAGACAGAAACTCACTTCATTACTCTTTCACTTACAGGACCCAACTTGAAACAAGGCATGTTAAGCATAGTGTTAAGATCCAGGCAGCAAGGGGTAGCATTCCTGTCAGACATATCCAAAGCATTTTTGCACATTTACATGTATATCGACCCAAAAGACAGAGATGCATATCTGGACCAAAGACATGCCCAAAAGAAACTAAGATGTTCACTTATACGCTTTATGCTTGACAATCCTGTTCAGTTGATCCTCCAATCCCTTCCCATTAGTAGCTACTATCTGACATCACCTCCAGACAAATGAAGACATCTACCAGACACATGCATTTCAATTGAACTTCTGTGGAAATTGGAAATAGATTAAATTATCAAAGGAAACTCAAAGAGACTCAAACTAGAAGTGAAAACACTATATTAAAAGTTAGTGGATTAAAATGGAAAACAGAAAGTGATTAATTTGTGTTGGATCTAAGCAGTCTGATGGAGATAACTAATACCAAGATATGTTTATTGCAATCTGCCCCAAGATTTTTGGATCCTATGGGATTTGTTAAACATTAAGCGCCTGTTTCAGGACACATGGGAGTGACGAGTTGATTGGGACAATCAACTCCCGCTACTTTGTGACCTCTGGTCTGGTCACTGGGTAGCACCAATGGTGTAACTTACTGATTGATCTGATATCAATAACCATACCCACTACCAGATCTTATGACACAGATGAGACACATGAACACAAACTCATAAGAATTGCCAGTGAGACTGCATTTTGTGCCGCAGCCTACATAGGCAGCACTGAAGACAATAATGAATGCCTGAATAGTGCCTACTAGGTGCATTTATAGGAGCAAAACTAGGGAGGTATTTATTAGAGAGCCTAAACATGACAGACACCCAATTGCATTTCTGTACTGACTTGATGTTTACATTGCACTGGAACAAGAGTTCCCCAAAAACAGAGATCCAGAATCTAACCTACCCTGTAAACTTGCAACATTGTAGAAACAAAGGCAACCCATTGGAAATGGGCACCTGTGGTGCCCACAATGAGGCTGACGTGAATGAGGTGGCCTGGGCCAGAATCTAATTCAAACATGATAGAGAATGACTCCTTAGAGGAAAGAAGATACAATGTGAAAAAAATATACTCAAATCAGAACCATCACTGCAGCACTTCTATTCAACACACACCCATTCTATTCCTGTAGAAGTACACCAAACCTACAATACTTAGTCACCGCTTGGATGAAAAGATTCATACATAATAAACAGTCAGAACACGAAAAACGTTGAGCCATCCACGGAATAAATAGAAAATGTCAAGATATACTGGATTGTTGATGTTTGCTTGGTCACCCAAGCAAAAATGTTTTTCTGAAAATAAAACTAAAATCCCTACAAATCATTAACCGCCAATCCAAAATATCTAACCTGCATCCTGGACAACCATGGACTGCTGGATTGATAATACCAAGATGGCGCCGCGGACGGTCGCCTCGGTGTGTTGGTGCGCGTTGTTTTGTTTTGTTTTGTGTTTTAACTCCGTTTGTTGTGATGGCACCCGGAGCTCTTTCACCAGAGAAGAGCTCATGAACATCAGGGTAACAACGCCAGAGGATTTATTTCCTACTTTAATTCTCCCAACATTGGAAATTTTGGACATTCTGGTCAAAGGTGCGCTCACCTTTGCTCACGCAGTGAAACGTCGGAGGAGAGGGAAACGTGCCGGTGTGCTTGTGCGTCTTCGCCAGCACGGATAACGCACACCTCTACCGGGAATATTTCTCTCCAACGTGCGTTCACTGCCCAACAAACTGGACGAATTACAACTGCTGTTGGGAAAAAACAGGGACTTTTCTTCATCCGCTGTTTTGTGCTTCACGGAGACTTGGCTTTGTGGTTTAATACCGGACTCTGCGCTGCAGCTGGCAGGCTTCCAGCTCTTCAGAGCGGACAGAGACGCGGAACTCTCAGGCAAAACTAAAGGTGGAGGAATCTGTTTTTACATCAACAGTGGTTGGTGCAACGACGTGACGGCGATCCAGCAGCACTGTTCTCCTGATCTGGAATCTTACTTCATAAACTGTAAGCCTTTTTATTCACCCCGTGAATTCGCTTCATTCATTCTGATAGTGTTTACATTCCACCGTCGGCCAATGTGCAGGACGCACAGCGCATGCTCGCCGACCAGATACTGTGTGTGGAGCGTACCAACCCAGACTCCTTAGTTATTGTCGTTGGTGACTTTAAGAAAGGAAACCTCACTCACGAACTCCCTAAATATAGACAGTTTATTAAATGCCCGACCAGAGAGAAAAACATTCTGGATCACTGTTACACCAGTCAGGGATGCCTATCACGCCGTCCCCCGTGCTGTGCTGGGACACTCTGACCACGTCATGGTCCACCTGATTCCTGCGTACAGGCAGAAATTAAAGCTCTGCAAACCTGTAGTGAGGACATCAAAGAAGTGGACCAGTGAGGCCGTGGAGGATCTCCAGGCGTGTTTGGACTCTACTGACTTGGATGAGACTGCTACCAACAGTCTGGATGAGTACACAGAGGCTGTGACGTCCTACATCAGTTTCTGTGAGGACAGCTGTATTCCAACACGCACCAGGGTGAGTTACAACAATGACAAACCCTGGTTCACAGCCAAATTCAGAAGGTTAAGGTTGGATAAGGAAGTTGCCTTCAGGAGTGGGGACAAAGACAGATATAAAGAGGCAAAGTACAAGTTTAGCAAGGTGGTGAAAGAGGCTAAACGACTGTACTCTGAGAAGCTCCAACACCACTTCTCAGCCAACGACTCTGCGTCTGTCCGGAAAGGGCTCAGGCAAATCACCAACTACAAGCCTAAAGCCCACCACTCCATCAACGACCATCGTCTGACCAATGACCTGAACGAGTTCTACTGCCGCTTTGAAAGACAAAGGGACAGTCCTGCAACCATCCCCCATGACACCTCCCAACAGCTCCAGTTTATCACCTCCACCTCCCCCACCTCAGTGGGGACCAGGGCACCTCCACCAATGCCCAACTTAAAGGTCCCCCCCTCGACCCCCCCACCCACCTCGGCGATGACTCTTTCCATCCACGAGAGGGACGTCAACAAACTCTTCAGGAGACAGAACCCCCGGAAAGCTGCTGGACCGGATTCTGTCTCCCCATCCACCTTGAAGCACTGCGCTGATCAGCTGTCTCAAGTGTTCACAGACATCTCAACACCTCACTGGAGATGTCACGTGCCAGCCTGCTTCAAGACCTCGACCATAATTCCTGTCCCCAAGAAGCCAAGGACCACAGGACTTAACGACTTCAGACCCGTCGCCCTGACCTCCTTTGAGCACCTTGTGCTCTCACACCTGAAAGACATCACCGACCCCCTCCTGGACCCCCTGCAGTTTGCCTACAGAGCCAACAGGTCTGTAGACGATGCAGTCAACTTGGCCTTCCTCTTCATCCTCCAGCACCTGGACTCCGCAGGAACCTACGCCAGGATCCTGTTTGTGGATTTCAGCTCTGCTTTCAATACCATCATCCCGGCTCTGCTTCAGGAGAAGCTCTCTCAGCTTAGTGTGCCTGACTCCACCTGCAGGTGGATTACAGACTTCCTGTCTGACAGGAAGCAGCATGTGAAGCTGGGAAAACGCATCTCCGACTCACAGACCATCAGCACCGGTTCCCCACAGGGCTGTGTTCTTTCTCCTCTGCTCTTCTCCCTGTACACAAACAACTGCACCTCCAGTCACCAGTCTGTCAAGCTTCTGAAGTTTGCCGATGACACCACCCTCATCGGACTCATTTCTGATGGTGATGAGTCTGACTACAGGTGGGAGGTAGACCATCTGGTGACATGGTGCAGCCAAAACAACCTAGAGCTCAACGCTCTAAAGACAGTGGAGATGGTTGTGGACTTCAGGAAGTACTCAGCCTCACCTGCCCCCATCACCCTCTGCGACTACACAATTGACACTGTGGAGTCTTTCCGCTTCGTGGGAACTGTCATCTCCCAGGATCTCAAGTGGGAGCTGAACATCAGCTCCCTCATCAAGAAAGCCCAGCAGAGGATGTACTTCCTGAGGCAGCTGAAGAAATTCAACCTGCCCAGGACAATGATGGTGCACTTCTACTCCTCCATCATTGAGTCCATCCTCACCTCCTCCATCACCATCTGGTTCGCTGCTGCCACCGACAAGGACAAGGGCAGACTGCAGCGCGTCATTCGGTCTGCAGAGAAGGTGATTGGCTGCAATCTGCCATCGCTCCAGGACCTGTACACCTCCAGGACCCTGAGGCGTGCAGGCAAGATTATGGCCGACCCCTCCCACCCCGGTCACACACTCTTTGCGGCACTCCCCTCTGGCAGGAGGCTGCGGTCCATCAGGACCAAAACCTCACGGCACAAGAACAGTTTTTTCCCGTCTGCCACTAGCCTTTTCAACAAGGCCCGGAGCCTCCCCTGACACTGACTCTCTCCCTTCCCCCACACAGTCCTACATGCTACATTAACGTGGCATCTTCAGATCATCTACGTTACATTAACGCACAGAGTGTACAGTGTGTACTCATTCGGGACCACCATTTTTTCTATGCATGCACTACTGCTCCGTATTCCGTATTCATTGTACATTGTATATATATATTTATAGTTATTTTACTTACTTATATTTTTTTAATACTGCTTTTCTCTTGCACCAATTGCACCAAGACAAATTCCTTGTAGGTGCAAACCTACTTGGCAATAAATCTGATTCTGATTCTGATTCTGAGAGTAGGCAGGATACTTTATAAAAGCGAATTGGTCCTACACAAAGACAAGTTTACCAAACTGTAAGTGAAACAACATCATGCACTCTGGACTACAAGACACGGTGAAAAAAGCAAGAAGATCTGGACATTAAAAGGGAGACAAGTGACTAAGAAGGTGGTATCAAGCTGCAGAATTTGGAGACAATTCAAAGTTAAACTATAGCTGTTCCGCAGCAATAAGTGGCACCAAGCAAGTAGCACCAACTGGGCACACCGTACGAACAGTGAGCCGAAGACAGAACATCAGAACATTTTCCTTTTTCTTCACTGAGCAGATGTCAACAAGTAGGACTTCACTGTTGGCAGGATGCTAATACTTTTGTCAGTCAGTACGTTTACATGCAGCAAGAAATTCGAATTTCTGATCGGAACAGATAATGACATGGGTAAGAACGGATCACTTGTCCGAGTATACATGCCGTTCAGAGAATCGGATTAACAGCCGGAGCATGGCTGACTCTGGACGCTATGTGGCGCTGCGCACGCGCAGAATGGCATTGCGCATGCGCAGAATGCAAAATCCGATTCAGATCCGATTGCTGAGTATACATGCCGTTAAAAGTCCGACTATGAACGAATTATCTAGGTGTTGTTATCCGATTTTGAGATGTCCGAAGTAGGTCCGAAGTAGATCGGATTAAGGTGTTTACATGCACTTAAAAAGTCCGAACGATGTCTTATACGATTAGAAATTAGAATTTCTTGCTGCATGTAAACGTACTGAGTGAGAAACCAGTGAAGAGTGTGCAGTTTAATGGACATGGCATCAATCCGAGCAACTGATCAAGAACATGGTGGCTGTGGACAAGTAAGGTTGATGAAGTCCCAATATCTACCGTAAAGGGTTTCAAGGGGGGGATCAGCAGTTCAGGAAGCGGTTTTGTCTACCTAAAAGCCTGAGCAACAATGACCTGTACAGGAAAAAAACTATGCTAAAGATCCCGATCAGCAGCCTGAATTAAAAATGCATGATGACCCTTACAAGGGATGTCCTGCAATAATGCCAGTTGATCAATCTAAAGGTCCCACTGGTTTGCATCCAGGTCTGAAGTCGAGGCGGTTGGCACAGTGCCAAGTGGAAGGGCTAGTCTTATTAGTAACACCAAACCACTCTGCGACAGGCGAATGGGAAGGAGGGTCAAGATCTCAAAGGAAGTGCCCAAGGAGCCTGGACAAGACGGAAGTGAATTGGAGGAGCAAAATGTGGCACTGGAAAGTTGTTGTTCTGGTGTATGACCTTCTAGCATATCCAACTTGCACATCTGGGAATAGGTCAGAGCACCTGCATGCCTTCAGTCACAGAGGAGTGGAAGTGGGCATATTCTCAGCTGCTGTTTGTAAGCCCTTGAGGATGGGTGCTACCGTTGGTGTCATGACAAAGTCCTCAAGGTCATCTGCAGTGGAATCAACCATGGCAAGTGCATCTGCCAACTGAAGAGAACAACTTTCTTCAGAGCTGTTCATAGGCCCACTGCGCTTCCAGGCCTCCTCTTCAGCCACTCAACAGCACTAAACTGGGAGCTAAAGGTTGATATGTGTCAGCAGCTCAAGTTCCCTGATCATTTTGCATTCATATGTTCAGACACACCGAACATTGATGCACATGTATCCATGTGCATGGCAAGATATATTTTTCAAACCGAAGCTAAATTCCCGATCCACTTAAAACAGACAAACATTTTGACCAGAGGTACACTCACCTATAGACTAACCTCTGCCCCCTCAAACCATTCAACACTGTACAACCCACGGAGAGGAGGGACATTTTAACACAAGATGAAATCACAGAGAAAGATTGATGGGAACTCGACTTGCTCACTCCTCCACAGTCATAAACTAAATCACACTATTAAAACCTGGTGATCTAGTACTAGTTCACAAACATTTACTGCCTAGACAAGTATGGAAGACGGGCTGCATTGACCCAGAGTTTACTGGACACGTTCATTGGTAGAAGTTTTTTATGACTACAATCTAAATAGAGAAAATAAATACTAAGAATGAAATTACTGTCAACCTTTTGGCACCTTAACAGTATGGGGTGCAGCCCCAACTGTCCAACCCCACGTCAGCATGGACAGTCCCGTGCCATGTCTAAACAACACAATCTGCTGACGGAGTATCACATCAGTTCCAGTCTAAAACCTAACACAATCATTCTGGTAGCAGCTGTGGCATTTGACAATGTACAGTATATATCACCATTGTTTTACACCGTTTTTTGAAAGAATTGACAAGACGGACAGGAATTTAAATACCTAGTGACATACACAAACAATTGCCCACCCTCTGCAATTGACAAACAGCCTTATATGCGCTTACACACTCATAGGGGTCCTCCACTGGTATTATTTGCTGGACATGGTTCAACTGAAAAACTAGAAATACATAGTATGGAGAAAAAAACATACAGTGTGTGTGTGTGTGTGTGTGTGAAGAAGGATTTGGTGGGATGGGAGGTCAGCACCCATACTTAAGGAAGTTTAGGAGGAGCAAAAAGACAAGCTTTTCTGTCTCTGGTATTGAGATTCCCGAACCCTTGCCTCCATGCCCTTGAGGAAGCCACTGGTTCTGTCGGGTCTTTCTCTTTCTTTTCTTTACAAACTTACTTTACAAACATACATACCTGGCCATTAGAATGGCCAGGTATTTTTTTACAGGTATTTTTTATTACAACTTGAACTAAAGTTGTAATATGTCATGTATCCCATGTCATGTATCTTCTGTTTTACAATGGGCCCAGAGAGCTTCATCCCTGAACCTGTGGGGGAAGAGGAGGCTGACAGCCAAGGCCCCCATCCGCCCATGACAGGTCTGGTATTCAAAGTCATGGACATCATTACTTACTTTAAGTATCACTACTGGAAGTAGTTCAGGGTAGTTGTGAGTCAGTATTTTTATTGAACCTATTTTATTGATGTTTAATGAGAAAAACACTGCAACTTTGAGATGGTAGAAAAATTCACTCCATATGACTTAGACTTTCCAACATATGAAAACATACTTCCTTTCCTTTATAAGCTTGTTGTTTATAAGCTCTGTTCTAAACACCAACAGGTGCTTCATAAATGCCTTAAATGCTCCTGGAAACTCGCCGTATATTTTAGCATTATGCGTCAGAGCCGTTACTCCTCTTTTTTACCCCCGAAACACGGATGTGACACAATCCCTAGCAATGACACAAGCATGTGACCATGAACCATTTGCACAACCGGTCAATTTCAAAACTCATTGTATAAAAAAATACAAATGATTAATTGTTGTATGCAAATATATTGATTGATCTTGATTGATTTAAGGTAATAAATGGGTTTATATGGGATTGTGATGTCAAGCCTGTCCAAATGTTGGTGTGCATTTTGATTTATATAAATAAGATTGAGGTACATTCTGTTTTATACTCAAATTCACAAGGGATTTTAATGCAACAAATTCTTTTTAAAAAATCATGTAACCCTAACCATGAACCCCATACAGAGTGAGACAAAGTATGCCTCTGTTGTCTGCACCAAGAAGCCAGGTCAAGAGCATGTCTTCTTTCTCTCCTAGCATCCTACAACAAGCACCTGTATTTATGTATGCACACAGCACTGTCTAGGAATAAATATACTTTTAAAAGTGAAGAAAGGACCCACTCTTCTTTCTTTGAAAGACTCTTATGTCGCCATGAGACAATGAGATGACCAATTAAAGGAAAATCATCTCAGTTTTTCCTGATGAGCACCGGCTGAGCTGTTTCTGTGCTGTGCGCACTTTACCCATTTCCCTCTCCAGATGCCTTACAATAATAAAATGCTGACCCAGTGGGCTAATTTAATAAAAGACCCCTTTTCTAAGTTACCACAGAGACGTAGCAGGTAATTACGCCCATGGCCCGAACCCCCCCTTGTGCACATGTAATTATAAGATGGAACATTGATCTAAGGGTGCCCCCGCGGGGATAGTGGGGGAGAAGGACGGCTGCCACCACACAGCTGTCCCTGGTGGTGCTGGGGAAGAGGCCACATCAGTAACAAGGTGTCCATAAAAGTGGCTCACTTTATTAAAGAGGCGATCTGACTGATTAAGTCTTTAATCTAACAAAGAGAGAGAGAGCACGGTGGTCTGCTCTCACACTCTGATGTGCACGTACCTGTCTAGATGACTTTTATATTTCAATCTTGGACTCAAAAATCATTAACATTAACAAAGAGCAAGAGGAAAGAGCAACGGAAAACAAATGAGAGCGGCAAAGTTACAACCTTTCAAAGCCCTGGTGTGTTTTTAAGTTCTTTCATTATTAAGACAGTTATTAAGGTAGGGTATGTGTGTGTGTGTGTGTGTGTGTGTGTGTGTGTGTGTGTGTGTGTGTGTGTGTGTGTGTGTGTGTGTGTGTGTGTGTGTGTGTGTGTGTGTGTGTGTGTGTGTGTGTGTGCGTGCGTGCGTGCGTGCGTGTGTGTGTGTGTGTGTATTTTGCTTCATTATAAGTAACAGGGAAGACAGATGAAGGGAAAAAGCAGTGTGAAAAGAATTGTCCAAAGACTTTTAATTGGATTTTTTTCTTAATTGAGTTCTGTATTGTGGCTAATAAAAAAGTGTACATCTTTATGTTGCACTGCACTCGAACACACACAGCACACACATAAATACACACACAGCTAACACCTAAATTGAACCCAGGGGGTCAGGGGTAGCAAGGAGGAAATGGGAAGCAGTGGGTTGAACGTCGGACCCTTCGAGTAAAATTTCAATTTAGACCAGTTTAGATTGACTGGCTAATTTCCAACAGCTTACCTATAATAGCTTTTCTTAGTGTCGCCTTAATTAAGTTCTCACGTTAGCACTTTATACTGGAGACTGACACTAGACTCTGTTAATTCACATTTTCCTTGTGAGAAAAACTTGTAGACAGAAGCATATATATTCACTCATCAAAGATAAAGCTTTGGATATATGTTGTAATTATATATATATATATATATGTAATATAATATGAAATATATTTGTATTATTATGCAATACAGCCAAGCTTATAATAGTTTTCTGAGATGTATATATTTCACAAAGATATCTCACAATTACATTGGACTTATCTTTTAAGCCTGCTTTTATGTTATTGGTGCTCATCTATTTCATATTTCAATGTCTTTCATGATACCAAATGTTTACGAAAATGACAAAATAAGTGTTTTGTTTGGCAATAGAGGTATGTGGCCATATATGCAATCCATATAATCCATATAATCAATATACAATATTTGGAAAAGCTTTCAATAATGCAGACTGTTGTCAGACGACAGCTGCTGAGTTTATGTTGATGCTTAGAAATCATCAAAGCTACAATTCAAGCCCACGTGGCAGGTTGTCCTGTTAGAAACCTGATCTTGTCACTTCCCCCAGCAGTGAAAATCCCAAAGTGCTCCCGTTTACTTTTCACACTTTAGAACCATTTCTACATTTGTGAAAAGGATCACATGCACCATATCAAGCTCAAACTTCATGAAACTAAGATACTTTCCCCCCTGGAAAAGACACAGACATTTTCATTACTGTCAAAAAAACACCACTTTCGGGCAGCCAAAACCCTTGAGGGGATCCTGTACAACTGCTAAGATTCTTTCTCCCTCTGCAATACAGTATACACAAAATATGGCCAGTTCTTATGAGAGAGGCGGTTCAAATTGAACACAAGAAACAGCCGTTTCCCCTCCAGACTACTACTCCTCTGTTTTGGCTGGGTTACTTCTGTCTCTACAAAGTATTCACAACGTTGCTGTGCAATTGATATTAAACCAATTGAAAACATCCACTAAACTGGTTCCTACACAGCAATAGTAAAGACAGTCTCTGGCCAGGCTTAGAGATTCCCTCCACTCCCTAAAACATCACATAGCAAAAAGGTAACCCTTATCCAATTAATATTTAATCCCAATATTGTACCATTCAAGTTGGTTCAGAACAGTTTAATAATTTATATAAACAGTGTTAAGTGGCAAAATGACTTAATCTGCAATTAATTTGCCACTCAATTTATTGAGTGGGAGAAAATAAAAAGTAGAATGTTGTTTTAGAATATGTTGGTTGGTAGTTTGAAAAAAAGACAATCTCACTTTTTCTCAAAGTGCCCCATTAGTTTGGTTGAAGGTGTAATTATGGAAATTTCTAATATCTTATTATCTTTTAATTATAATATCCCAGTCATTATACTGGCTCCAGAAGGAATGAAGTTAACTTTTTTTTTATGTTTAGGGGGCTAATTATTTTGGCCCCAAACCCGCCTAGTCGGAGACATTTTCTTAGTTATAAAGATACACATCTAATATACCTTCATTTCATTAACCGACTCTTTTAAATTCTCACAGCTGCTATGACATGATCTTCTTGGAATTTATGCTTAATAGGTTCACAAGATTGTGTTTTCCCTAACTTTATTTTAACAAGGAAGTTATTTGATTTGACAGTTTTACGTCAATAAAATGTCTATGTCTGAATTGGGATTTATGATACCGATAATTTGCAATATTTTCCTGCAATCTTACAAAATAACCTCTTTATTATCTTAATGGTAATTAGCTTTTAAGATTACCACCACTGTCAGTGCTAAGCTGTTTAATTTTACATCAAATAGGCTGGCTCATTTAGAACAGTTGTTGGAATAACCTGCTGAAAACATCTCATCATTAGCCAAATATTAAGGAAACATTGTAATCTACACTGTAATTGAGAAGTTGAAATGGAAAACAAAAGGAGGATTTATCAGAGGGGCAGGACGTCTGTGCTATGAGTGGATGTGGAGCGACTGCAGCCATGTTGCAGAAGCTACTGTGTGGGGGTATCAGTCAAGTCTTCTAAAGAAGGAAATCAACCCTGAAGATTTTTTGTGGTTTGAGGATCGACCTGTCCAGGGTGTACCCCGCCTCTCGCCCGTTGCAGCTGGGATTGGCTCCAGCCCCCCCGCGACCCTCGTGGAGGATAAGCGGTTACGACAATGGATGGATGGATGAACAGATATAAATAAAAAATCCACCAATAAACTTTGTTGCACAGGACCAGGAAGTGAACGCTGTCATATTAATTAAAAGTGGGAGCAGAGCTGGCACTAGAGCTCCCTTATGAAAGAACACTGTTCAGGGAGGTAATCAAATAGATTGCCTTCCTGACCCATAGGTGCCCCAATAGAGCAGACCTATTCTCTCCCTTTTTGTCCTATTGTGCCTGAGCTCATCTACCTCTTAAGAAAGGGCACTACCAGCAGCCTTCCCCATTGTTCATTGAGAGATTGAGATGCACCATATGAGCACACTAGAATGTGTTCAGCATGTTTTATTCAGCCTTTATTAAACATCGACCAACCAGGACTACGGTATAGACTTTTCTATTCTATCTTTTATTTTCTACCAGATTTAGGCTGGGAGACAGTCATGAATTGTAGCAATATCCCAAACTACCTCAATTTCCGTTGCTGTGTCTGCCAGTTAACAGTCCCAGGAGTGAGAAGGATAAGAACATGACAAGAAAAGCAACAATAAATACAAGGAGAACTAAAAAAAAGACCACCTCCAAGGAATCAGCCTGATAGAAGTGGGCCTGGCTTAGAGGGAGGCAATAGGCTGCAGTCTGTTGACCCAACACGGCCCCCTTTAGAGAGTTTGAAGAAAACAGGAAACAGGGCTGGCAGATGTCACCCAGCAATCATCATGAACCTTGAAAAACCTTTCAAGTTAATTTTTGGAAAGTTATGCAAATGTTTGTGAGATGTCACGCCCACTGCCATGCCTCATTTGGCTTATTGGCATGAAAAGTTAATCGCTTGTTACTTGGTCCATAACAAACCTCCCAACTAAAGCTGGTGCATATCTGTGTCCAATTTTTTGAGATATCCCTCACACAGACGGACTGACACAGAGATAGGGTGAAAACATAACATCCTTGGTGGAAGTAATAAATATGGAGGTTTTTTTATGAAGAATTAGCATTTTCTGAAACAGAAACAGAAATCACTCGATCCAAAGCTTGCTCAGAAGTCCCCCCTCTAGCCAAGCACCCCATTCCTACCCTACCCTAACCATGAAACCCCTCTAACCCTAACCCTGACCGCAGATGTGTTAATGGAACCTTATCTAGCATTTTGAATCACTATAAGCACTTTTTTGGCACCCCTTCAGTCAAGCACTCAGTCTCTCACAGTAGGCCTTAGGCACCCTCGCGGAGGGCACGGTTACAGAGTTAAAAGACCTGAGAGGTACATTTTTGTAGAAGGACCGATCAAACAAGGACCTTGACAACTCTGAAGAACTAAGTTCTATAAGTGAGAGTGGCCTTACTTCGAGATCAACCCTGCATGCCTTGATTACTCTGTACTGCAGTATTCTGCGTGTGAGCTTGGTTGCAGAATACTGCAATTTGTGGTTGAAGTTATAGTTCTAATTTTGAAGGAATAGTACAAACATGTAGGGTGTGTCTGTAGCTTAGTGGGTAGACCGGTCCACATGTCGAACCCCACAAATGTACTGATTGTAAGTCGCTTTGGACAATAGCTGCTAAATGGCCCTTTACCCTTTACAAACGTAAACACATTGCTAAAAATCGACTTACTATTACTATGTTCCAGAGTTTGTCTTATGATATTGTTGTACTTTACTTTTGCAATATGTCGCTGGCTGTCATGTCAGGCTTGCTGCAATCTGCTCCACTGTGCAATCTACAACACGTTATCCAGAATGACTTTTGGTGGCAACATTCTTTAAATTGTACAATTATAAATGGTGGCTCAGTAGGGACAGCCAGGGCAGCCCTAGCTGTAGCGTAGCCAGTGGTGCTCAATTTAGCGCTGGATTTCACTCCTGTTCACCCTTACTTTCGGAGAAAACATAAACCGAAAAAAAAGAAAGCTTTCTCAGTTGTAGACAATACGTTGGTGAACATAACAGTATGTAGTTATCCCTGAGGCTAGTACGCTCAAACACAGGAAGGGCTATCCCAACTGGTTCGGGACCCTGTGTCAAAATATTTGGGCTCCCAATTGCTAGAAAAGACCATATCGTCCCATATCAGTAAATCGGAGCATTGGGACTCTACAGCATGGTCACGCCCCAAGCCTGCAAAGCCAAAATGCATTCTGGATTTTCAAGGCTGCTGGCAAAAATGTGTGCATCCTCTCGCGAAATTAATGATTTCTGGACATGGGAACATTGCAAAAAATGTATATGTGGTGATAGATTGCATTCACAGTGGTGTGAACGTCTGAGATTTGACAGTGATTTAGAAAACAAGCATGCCTTTTTGCTGTTTGTATGTATGCCTGCTGAGTTGTAACAGTCAACTTTGTACGCCCACATGCTCATGGCCTGGGGTGTAACTATGTGATGGACCAAAAGGTCAAAACTACAGGAAATGTTGCACAATTTGCCACAAGTACCAAATGATTACTTTAATTTATTTTAAATAGCAATAGTATTTCAAAGCCAGCTGTAGAGCAGCCTATACATGTGCATCAGGCACAGAAAACATTGTAGAGATTGTCACAACTGAGGCAAAAATAAGGCTAATAAGTGAACTTAATAATGACATTTGCCAGACTCACGAGACCCTCTTCCCAAATTCAGGGTATAAAACTAAAATAAGATAATATGGATAATTGGATATGGAGAATGTGTTAAACAGGAAAATAAAATACACCCAAATGGGCGGGTAGAAAAACCATTCCACATTGAATGGCGAATCTACAGTATTAATGCTTTATACTGACCATCACAGTAAAGTCTTTTAATGAGCATGTAAAGTTTGTGGGGAACATTCTATGTGTGTGGCTCAATGAAAGACAGCACAAAGTATTTTTGAATGAAAGACCGAGAACCAAGACTGTGTGTGTGAAGGAAACACAGCACTGAGAGTGTGTGTGAATGAAAAACAGAATTGAAATTGTGTGTGTGTGTGTGTGTGTGTGTGTGTGTGTGTGTGTGTGTGTGTGTGACAGACAAAACTTGTAGAGATTGCTGAGGTAGCTTATCATCTTTGAAACAGATTTAAACACCCACCTCTGCCCTCTACTGTAATCAGTCACGCAGGAATGACGGAACGGTGGTTTCTCCATAATCATTCATATAGACACATACACACATGCACACACACACACACACACACACACACACACACACACACACACTCATATGTAAGATGATGGCTAAGAAGCCAAGTAAGAGACCGACAGCTGGGAAAAATTAAGACGAAAAGGGAAGACATACAGCTGCAGAAACATGGGATGAAAGTAAAGAAATGCATTTCCTTACAGACAGAGGAGGGGCAAAGTGAGACATTGAGGAGACGATGATGAGTGCAGTTTGGAATTTCTATATACTTTGTGTATCGCAAACATCAATATGAATATTCACACTCTATGGAAGCGGCTGTCCGTGCTTTATGCTATTAATTCAAGTCTCCTCGGTATTAGGATATTGAAATTAAGTTTGTGATACAGTAACTTCCACTGCATTATTGTATTCATTTTATCTTTATTCTTTTTGATTTTTGGTATTTTATTTTATTTTTATTTTTGTTTTGTATTTATATGTACCCTGGCTGCTACGGCAACCCAGTTTCCCTTTGGGGATTAATAAAGTCTCTCTATCTATCTATAACGCGTTATAAGAATAGTATTTGTCATATTCTATCCTTTTTTATCCAAATAATTAACGTTTTACAATTTTTTAACAATGTTAATATCAATCTAATTTTTCTTCAATAAAGTGTCATGATATATGTATTGAATGGTTAGGCCTACAGTGTAATACTTATCTTATTGCCAGATTCAACAATACACAGCCCTTGTGGGTAGAGTCTTAGAGAGAAAATTAAATATTAAAGACAGAAATAAGGGCTGTAGGAAAAAGAAATATGGAGGGGCCGATTGTAGAAGACAGAGAATTACATTGACAAGAAAGTGAGCAAGATTGATGCCGTGTTCTAACTAATGTGTCTTCACTTTATCCTGTCATAACAGACTGATTAGCAAAGTTAAGTACCAAAAAGCTGAATTAACACTGGAACCTCTCCTTGATATGGGTCAGGGTAAGTTTTTAATCAGAAACTTTCCCAGAGCTTAATCTTGTCACTGCTTTTGACAGTAGCCTAGAGGTAGTGTAACATGGTCGTTGTGCTATTCAAACGGTGTGGTTTGTGTGTGTGTGTGTGTGTGTGTGCGTGTGGGTGTGTGCGCGTGTGTGTGTGTGTGTGTGCGAGTGGGTTCCTAGGTATAGTTGAAATTGGGTGTGGAAGATTATTAAAAGAATGGCAAGCGGAGGTTTGGAGGTTTAGCAGAAAGATGTATAATTGAATGAACACCTGTAAATGCCATTTCCTATACAGCCTTCAATCTCAATGCTTTAGCTTTTCCACTATGGTTTTATATTGCAGTATGCCAGCTTCAATATTATATTTGACTTAAGGTTATCTCAAGGTACTAAGTCGAAGAAAAAGGTTGAAAACAAATGGGATATACTGTATGTTGTGAAGGTGCAAGAAAAAACATTAGACCTTCAGAAAATAATATTGGCAAATATATAGAACATTTTCTTAACACAACCTTTAACCTATTTAGAAGATATATTTAAGGGTGAGTAAATCTATTAGTCATCCAACTAGAATGTATCTGCTATGATAAAATAAAAATGAAAAATGTATTTAGGATTGACTTGCACAGCAGTAATATGGAATGAGCAGTTTTTCATTGACAATGACTGGGTGTAACTTATGGGCAAGTAGGAGCCATTGTGGTTTTCAGCATTGTAAATTGTCACTGTGATTTGTCTTTTAAAATATAATAAATGATAATATAATTTCATTACAAATAATTGTTAAGCCAGCAATTTCTTTTTATATTGTATGTAATGTGTCAGACTCAGTAGGCTAATGTTTGTGATTGGTCAAGTTTATGATGAGCGACATTGGTCAATTAGGTGTGAAGTCACTCCTATTTGTAGATACTCCCCCATAATAATATCTGTTTCTGGATAAAGATATTTTCTTCTGTATCTGCAGATGAACGACAAAGCCTCGCCCATGACTGTAACTACCAGGTGTCTGCTACTTCCGGCTGAACCTTTCCAGCAGCAGTGCTGCTTCAGGGAGTATGATGTGTCTCTGGCATTGACAACGGCCCTCGCACCCGCTTCTCTGGAAGCCAAAGTGTAAACTTTAACACTTTCTCTTGACTCAGATCACATTTTTGTATTTACTGGTTCATTAATGATAATAATAACAATACAAAAAATGGATTTGGAGTGCTTGTGCAGTTTTCTCAACGCTGGAGGTTGAAGTTATCTCCAACGCATTATCTCTTTCTCGGACTCCTTCCAGAGTTTGAACTGTCCCCACTACATTCTACATGAAGGAGCAGATTAAGACGGGCAATGTGAATCACTCCACCAGAGACTGGTGGTGATGGAGATACGAATGCATCACATGCTCATGCTCTTGAATTCCTAAATGTACATGATCAAAGTGCCAAAAAATATTGTGTTTGGTAAATGTTGGGTGAAGCAGACACATTGTTTGGTTGGTTACAGACGTGTGTACTCATGTAAAGTCTGGTAAGGAGGGGAGAGGGAGGGTGTGATCACAGTCTGTCGGAACACTACACATTTCAGCTGAGAGATATTTCCATAAGCAGTAACTCTGTATTTCTTACTGTTTCTTTGCCTCTTTACCTTATACTGTAAAGAAAGTGGGGAGAGGGAGCTCCACAGTTATTGTTTGTGAATTTAACCATTTAAGTCCCTTTCTGGCTGTAAATTCAATACACAAGATTGTGAATTAGATGACAAAACATTCCTCCATTCAAAGTCCTGGTCAATATTCTCCTTTTCTAAAACCGTATATTGTTAGCTAATTTCATAATGGTGGGAGCTTTGAGCTCTAAAATCTGGCTCAAGAGTCCAATAGGCAACATTGCATCCACTTCAGAGAAAGTGTTATAGATTACAAATATAATACATATACAACTATTTCTGTTCCAAACTAGGTGTTAAACTAAAAATGGAATTTTGAAAACATACTTGTTACTTTGAACACAATGTTATAAGATAAAACTATCATCAAACTGTTCATACTGATATTTATGTGGTTACTTATAGTGATTGAAAAAATAGCCAATACAACAAATACTACTGCTATACTAATAATAATAATAATAATAATAATAATAATAATAATAATAATAATAATAATAATGATAATAATAATTTTAGCTTACTTTTTTTCTCCAGAGAAAGGGGAGTACTCAGTTTGCAGGAGTTTTAAGATTGTGAATTGCGCTGTAACAGTGGCCTGTATGCAGTAACTTCATTAGATAGATTTAGCTGGGAATCAAAACCAATGGCAATATATTTTGAACACAGCGTTATTAATGATGCATTAACGTTGCCATGCTGTGTATATATAGAAGATTCTCTATATCAGTTAAAGTGTATACATTTAACTATGATACATTTGTGAATGATGTTTTGTTTTTCCTTTTACATCCATGTTCTTCCATAAGTGAGTACAGTACGTGATCCACTAACACTGGACACACATTTTACACCAATAAGGGAGTAAAAAGGACTGCATATGATTTCCATTTTTTTATGCTATAATTGTATAATTAGAAAATAATTAAATTGTTTGAATTTCATTGTCAAATGTTTCACTACATGTCATACCCTTTTTTGTGTTTCTGTTTGACATTCATTGTTGACAACAAATCTTGAAGAACAACTCATTCTGATTAAAAGTGAACACCACATTTAAGCGAAATGCAAACTCAGCATTCATGATAGAAAGATTCATGCCGGATTTGGATCCCTCAACACTTTGTCCGACTCATTTTGTTTCACATTTCGTTTAGCATATTCCCCAAAAAATATTCTCTAGGTCCTTGTACCTTAAAACCATGTGCCATGCAGTGTGTGAACCGATTCAGCTACAAAAATGTCAAACTGTCAAATGTTTTTAACAGGGAGAGCAGCAGATACTCCCTCTTCGTACAGAAAGTGTCCACAAAGAGGTAAATCTCCCTGCGTTGTTCCAAACTTGTGATAATGCCACAGAGACTATTCCCATCAGGTCTGCAGAGCTGCAGCTGATGTGTGCCATGGCAGGACAGATCAACTGTCATCTGATTGTCTGTAATATCCATGACTCAATGGACACCTTCCATTGTCTTCTTTATGCGGGACACAGTAAAAAAAAATGCAGTAACTATTCTATGCTCTTATAGATCTATCATAAATCACCAGTGTGCATTTGTCATTTTCTAAAGCGAAAGGGAAATACACATACAGGGGTATTGTAAGGGAATAGAAATATGATTAAATTAATTACATTTTATGTACGTTTTTTGTACCGGGAGATACAATGGTAATCAGGAACTTTTCTTTTTCCATGTAAATAACCTCAAGTAAGTTGGGCGACTAAGTTGACAAGTACAGCGCTAACATGTTTTTGTGAAAAATATTAAAACCAGACACACATAGCTTATACATAGCTTGCATTACATTACAGGTATTTTATAACCCTTGTGATCCTCAACTGCAACAATGACTTTTTACTTAAATGCCATGTCATATTTATTATTATTAGTTTATTATTTATTTGTCTTATGCTTACACTTATATCTGTGATGATATTTGTGATAATGAATGATGAGTGTATTGGTTTGTGTGTGTGTATATATGTGTGTGTGTGTGTGTGTGTGTGTGTGTGTGTGTGTGTGTGTGTGTGTGTGTGTGTGTGTGTGTGTGTGTGTGTGGAGCGGTCTGCCTGTGTGTATGTGTGTGCATGTACTGTTCTGTCACACAAACGCACTGACATGTGTTCACATTTACTGCCATTTGAGCAGTGACCAAACAGTCTGCTCTCACACTGAGAAACAGCAGGGTGATATTTCACACTGAGAAATAAATATACACTTTCAGATAACATCACAAGCACCTTCTCTTTCTTTCCCTTCCTTGTATCTTGCTTGCCCACTCTTTCACCCTCTCTTTCAATAGTTTGTCTTCCTTTTAGAACATATCTTACTCTCTGTCATTATGTTTGTTTTATAATATATCCAAGTCTTGTCTGGCCGCTTCCTGTCCACCACTTATGTGTGCTCACAACTTTGCTTATCTACAGTGAGCAGACTCCATCCTTCAGTAGCTGTGTGTTGGTGCATTTTGAGGTTGTTTTTGTTGTGTGTTAGTCGGGATAGGAAGCAGCCAAAGTAGTGGATTTTGGACAGCAGGTTTCTACTGTAGTCTACTTTATTTGCAAGCACAACACAGCAGGTGGGGAGAGGTTAAAGTGTGGCACTTCCACCTCACTAGGGGGACTTTTTAAGATGTGACACACCAGAGGGGGTTGGGTTAAGACGTGACATGCTGTTGCAAAAGGCTTGTCTCAAAAGCACAGGTGCTAAACTGATTTTTATCAAGAGGAATTCTCATCTGGAGTCCTATGGCTTTTCTCAAGACCAAAAAGAAAACCCCCGTACACTTTATTGAAGCCGTGCTCGAAAAAAGAGCACCTTATCCTTCAAATTGGTTTGCTTATTTTGTCTACTAGGAATGTTGAGTTCCCATTGTTATAGCAGATTAACGATGATGTCATTTGTTACATTGATAATTGGTGAATATCTTTGTAGTCCAGGAACAGAAAGACAGTCTTAGATTTGTTTACCCCTCTAGGACATGTTTGCAAAGGGCTTAATACATATGCAATGTATAACATACACACCACCTTACACACTCACCCAGTTCGGTGAGTTTAAGACACACACGTGCGCACATACACACACACATAAATATAATTATTATATATCACTATATTTAAATAATGAGCCTAATCAAATAACTTATAAGAGGCTTATGTCACATTGTTAGCATACTAAGTAAATAGTCACTGCAGATTTAAGCTAAATAATACCAGAGCATATTCCAGCACAATAAATATTCTCTCTCTTTTACAGTATACAGTAGAATTTGCAAATGCTTACATTGACAAGATAAACTTTTGAGCCATGGTTGCCAAACTTGCCAAGCAACTCACTGCTTTGGCAATAAGCCATTTAACAATTAGCCCACTTATATTTCATTTCAGGGAAAATCCACCCTAATTAAAAAAATTCATTGTAAACTACTCAACCTTTACAGACATCTTCCCATTTCCAATAATCAGGTGAATTCATTACTGAGCGACCGCTAGCACTTCATCCGCCCCCCCCCCCCCACCACCACTAAGTCCACTCTCCCCTTGCATTTTTATTTCCTTAAGTAAGGATGAAACAGTAAAACGATAAGACGGGTTGCTGGGGAAGAAACCTTTAACACTTGGAGTAATTACTTCTCTTTGTGTCTTTCTTTTTAAATTCATTTTAATTAAGGGCGTCAGTGTTGCCTGTAAACGTCAATTTTCTTGCTAATCTAAAGTAATGCAGCCACTAATGAACAGGGAATTGAATGTGTTGAGTCAAGTGGCCTTTTGGCTTGTAGCCGCTCCCATGCTAGCTCGCTTACACACTGGTCAAGGATATAGAGGCAAGTGGACACACACACACACACACACACACACACACACACACACACACACACACACACACACACACACACACACACTCCTACCTCTCCATCTCCTCTGTCTTCTTCTATCCAGTACAAACTCCCTAACTGTTTTCTCTCAGACACCTGCACATAAGCGCACAAACTCACACACATCCAAACACACCTGTGTGGATGTGTGTGTGATGAGCCGCATTAAAATACATTCACAAATAAGTCTGAAAGGAAAATCAATTTTAAAAAACATTTTTGATTGCAAAGGCTTTTGAACTATTATTCCTTATGGTAACTTAAAGCCAAAAGCCTGGAAAGTCCACCATGAGCAAAGAAACACTGCGTCTGCTGTCTAACATTAGTAACAACAATGGTAACATGGTCTGGTTATATGGTGCATATGCTAGATTCTTTAACCATACATACTTTGATTGCATACATTTTTTGGTTGTTTTCTGAAAGGGCTAATTACACACATTTTATATATATGTATAAGGCTATTTAATGTACACTAGTAAATTACTGCAGCAACATCTTAAAACATACATAATCAAATGTAATGCATACAAAAAATATTTGGCAAATTTGGGGTATGCACTTCGTCATCTTTTTGTATGTATGATACTAAAGAATCAATGCAATACATAAATCAAATACTCACACATCCCCCCCCCCCTCCCACCACACACACACACACACACACACTACCCCATTCCAAGACAAACTCACATACCTCCTTGGTTCGTCATGTTAGAAGCCATTCAGACGCCATTTTGTGAGATCATGGAAATTTCCTAAAATGTCTGCCATGCATAAAATATATTCTTCTCAGCAACCCAGAACATACTCTATGTAAATGTCACAAAAATATATATTTTTGAAAACTGATCTTATCTTCTTTATTACTATTCAAATCAATCGTACAAATGATTGTAATTTTTAAATCATTATATTTTGTTCTGCTATCCAAACCATCCCTTGCCCCCTCTCGTTGCCCCTGGCTCCTCTCTTAAGGATGCAGGCCAGTCATAATGCCATCTCACTCACTCTCTCTTTCTTTTCAGAGATAAAATGTGTATGTGAGTCTGTGTGATAAAGGCCACAGCAAGATACCAAGCGCTTTACTTCTTCTGCACTGATTCACCCTTAATCTCCTCACCCTGGGTGCCGGGCACACACACACACACACACACACACACACACACACACACACACACACACACACACACACACACACACACACACACACACACACACACACACACACCCACCCATTCGCAAACACACACACACGCAAACACACACACACAGACACACACACACGCACACACTCACAGACACATAGACACACAGAGACACACACGCACACACACACACACACACACAGATA
Source organism: Urophycis tenuis (assembly GCA_036785325.1). Lineage (NCBI taxonomy): Eukaryota > Metazoa > Chordata > Actinopteri > Gadiformes > Phycidae > Urophycis > Urophycis tenuis. The sequence goes on along the minus strand of JAXIVH010000251.1, from coordinate 342 downwards.
TGTACACACAAGCACATGTGCACAATCACACGTGCCTGCACACCCACACATACACACACAAACAAAATGTGTGTATCATTTCAATACAAAATATCCTAATTAAATAATATAAATATGCCCCTCAACAGCACCCATGGTTTATATATTACCCAGTACAAACAAAAACCAATTCAGGAGAATGTACCAGGAGAAAAAGGGTTAAATATTCAAGTAAAAAATGCACACACACCCACACATCGAGCACAGCCACCTATGTGTGCGCAACAACAAAAGAACAAGCATACACAAAGACAACAGTGACATGGTGATATTCAAGGTGGGAAAAGAAAATAGGGTATCTCA
>JAXIVH010000250.1:136893-202858 GCA_036785325.1 Urophycis tenuis | reverse complement strand
GCCCGCGCTGCACACGAGTAGGCCATCTGACTGCCAGCAGCTGTTGGTGTCGGTGGGGGCTTCAAAACCCCGGGGGGGGGGAGGCAGCTGACCCAAGGTTTATTTTGTTATTGGCTCCAAAAAGGAGGGTTGGTCTTTTTTGTGTGGATTCGATTGCAATAGTGACAAAATATTTTACGAGTGTAAATCGTGATTTGAAAACGTGCCAGAGGTAAGTTCGGAGAGGAACGTCAGAGCCGACGCCCGTCTGACGCGAGCGAGCGAGATGCTCTGCGAGAACGTCATCAGGTCCCCGTTTCCCCGCCAATCGCGGCATCCCTGCTGCTGATTGGTTCGGTGAATTATATAGCCCAGCTGCTCAACGCGTACGCCACGAGGGGGGCGACGGTAGCTCAGTGGGTAGAGCGGGTGGACAGAGCGGGCCGTCCACGGACCGTAGGGGTCGGCGGTTCGATCCCCTTGATCCCCCCCCCCCCCCCCGCCTCCTCCTCCAACTGTCCACATGACGTAGCCCACACATGTACTGATAGGGCAGCCGCGGCCTACTGGTTAGGGCTTCGGACTTGTAACCGGAGGGTTGCCGTTTCAAACCCGACCAGTACGAACGGCTGAAGTGCCCTTGAGCAAGGCACCTAACCCCTCACTGCTCCCCGAGCGCCGCTGCAGCAAGCGTTGGGATTAGTGTGCTTTACCTCACTGTGTGCTTCACCATCACTGTGTGCTGAGTGTATTTCCACTAATTCACGATTGGTTAAATGCAGAGACCAAATTTTCCCTCACGGGATCAAAAGAGTAATTCTTCTTCTTCTTCTATTGTAAGTGGATAAAATGCCCCCTTTACCCTTTAGGGGGGGGGGGGGGGGGGGGGGGGGGGGGGGGGGCGCATTCAGTTCATTTCAGTGTTGGTTATGCTTCCTTTATGCTTCCGCGTCGACGCAACGCTGGGGGGGGGGGGATGCGGACCTTTACGGACCTTGACGTGCACCTCCCCAAAATCCTAGACGCGCGTGGAGGCGACGCAACCCCAACGCAGCAGCTTTGGCTGTGATTGGTCCGGGAACTACATTGGCTGGAGATCGCTTTTCCGGTTTCCACTCGTAAACACCGCCACGGTGTAAACACAGCCTTGATAAATGCTTTGACTGATATATACAGTATATATATATATACATATATATGTAACTTTTGCCTTCATTTCTGTAAACTTTTTTTTAACTCGCTAGTAATCCGGATGTAATGACCACAATGATCATTCTGGTCGCCCTCTACCGGTGGGGCAATGACTCTTGCATTTCGAGACGTAAACCCCACGCAGAAAATCACGGGCTCCATGACTGCGTCCCAGCAACCGCGTGGCCATCACTGCGTGATCATCACGACGCGATCCCTACGCAGAAGCAGCATAACCCAGCCTCTCCTTTGAGCGGGGTGTGGTATACGGGGCCCACGAGGGGACTCAGAGAGGTGCCGTGGTGCTGGGAGCCCTACCTTGTACTTCATGAGGTTGGCCTTCAGCAGGGTCGCCTCCCCTGCACTTGGCTGAAGCGCTCCTGCAGATACCTTCCAAAAAGGACGCGATGGCCGACGCATAAGTACACCTCGTGCTTTTATACAGCGTGACAATGAATGTATGGGTTGAAAATAAATACAGAAATGTACATCCCGTGGAAGTCGTTTACAATGGCAATTATGTCTCGAAATGATCTATTTTGTGAGATGCATTACATGATCTTTTTAGTTTATCTTCTTTTGATTGTTTCATTAATCCATTCATCTAATGTACGTACAGATGTGATAAAACACACACACACACACACACACTGAGGGTCCCCATCGTCATCTACACACACACACACACACTCTGGGGGTCCCATCGTCATCTCCACACACACACACACACACACACGATGACATCATCATCTCATCACACACACACACGATGACATCATCATCTCATCACACACACACACGATGACATCATCTTCTCATCACACACACACACAATCACACACACTCTAGAGGGTCCCATCGTCATCTCCCACACACACACACACACACACAATGACATCATCATCTCATACACACAACACACACACACACACTGGATGACATCATCATCTCATCACACACACACACACACACCTGTTCTCGGTGCAGAGGGCGTCCACGTCGATGATGCGCGCGCCGCGGCCCCCAGCACGTGGTTGAGCTCCAGGTTCAGGCGCTGCGCCTTCTCCCGGAACACGTCCCGCTCGGCCTTCAGGTCCTGCAGCTCGTCAGACAGGGCCTTCACGTTGTGCTCCGTCTCCTCTATCTGGGGGGGGGGGGGGGGGGGGGGGGGGGGGGGGGTGGGGGGGGGGGGGGGGAACCATGAGCCAGGGTTCCACCGCAGGAACCTTCCCCCAGGGACCTTTGAGGACCGCCACGTGTTTCCCACTTGCAGGGTCTAACGGTATGCGCCGGGACATTATTTTGGCGCTCTCTCTCACCTGTAGCCCCAGCCCGCCCCCCTCGTGTGCAGCCCTGCGCCCCTCTCACCTGTAGCCCCGCCCTCACATCTATAGCCCTGCCCTCACATTGCTTAGCCCCGCCCTCTCCCCTGTAGCCCCGCCCTCACATATGTAGCCTTGCCCTCACATTGCTAGCCCCCGCCCCTCTCACCTTTAGCCCCCGCCCTCTCCCCTGTAGCCCCACCCTCTGTCTCCTATCTGGGGGGGGGGGGGAACCATGAGCCAGGGTTCCACCGCAGGAACCTAGCCCTGCCCCTCTCCTCCCCTCTAAGCCCCGCCCTCACATTGCTAGCCCCGCCCCTCTCACCTGTAGCCCCGCCCGCTCCAGCTGTCGGACCAGGTCCTCGCGCTCGTTAGGCTGGGAAGTGGCGCGCCCCACGTCCTGGTCGCCAAGCCTTTGCCGTGTGGATGGTCATCCTCAGGAGCTGCCCGCAGGGGGGGGGGGGAGAGACAGAGGGAGAGAGAGAGAGAGAGAGAGAGAGAGAGAGAGAGAGAGAGAGAGAGAGAGAGAGAGAAGAGAGAGAGAGAGAGAGAGGGAGAGAGGAGAGAGAGAGAGAGAGAGAGAGGAAGAAGGAATACATGTGGAATTTGGGAACAAACAGACACAACGGTCACACAGTGCTTCACAAGTGTGTGTGTGTGTGTGTGTGTGTGTGTGTGTGTGTTTTCTGCAGGCATGTGCATGTGAGTGCACATGTGTGCCTGCGTGCGTGTGCGCATGTACAGTATGTGTGTTTGCAAGTGTGTGTGTGTGTGTGGTGTGTGTGTGTGTGTTTGTGTGTGTGTGTGTGTGTGTGCGTGTGCGTTGTGCGTGTGTGTGTGTGTGCGTGTGTGTGTGTGTGTGTGTGTGTGTGTGCGTGTGTGTGTGCGTCTGATTGCGGTTCACCCTTGGTTGTCACCCTGGGCTTCGCTCAGGCCTCCTGGGTCAGCTCCTTCACGCTCCCTCAGCCAGCTTCTCTCGCTCGCTCCCTGGAGTCCCTCAGCAGCTGAGCCAAGTTCACCTTTTGGGGGGGGAGCCAGTGTGTCTCTCCGTCAGGGACCACGTGACAGACACCCTAACTGCACACACTACTGCGTCACGTGGTCATGTGACCCACTTACCTGATGGCGTTTCTCTCGGTGGCAAGGAGGGGTCACCGCCATCCCTAAAGTAGGCAATGATTATGGATTATTAGCTGAATTTAGGAAAATATCTATTTAATGGTTAGCGTGTTGACCTTTGTGAAGGGTCGAGACATGCTCCTGCGTTTTGCATCATTCGAAGAAGCGGAAATGTCCAACCCGAACATGGAATTCACTCGCAAGTTTAGAGCAACTTTAGTGATTTAGAAAAAAGGGAAATGTGTGGGAACTTGGCACTTGTGCCACAGATGTTGTATATTAGCGATGGTTAACCCAGCGATTGAAAATGCTTGAAACTTGTTCTGCTGACTTTCTTACAGTGGTTAACAGCAATTCAATTCAGTTTATTTGCCAGAACTCATGTCCAAAAAGCCACGCAAGACAGGACAGATAAAAAACAAACAAAGCAAAACAAGCAAACAAACAAGAGAAGAAGAAAAAAACAGCAAATACAAGACAATACAGATACAAACATCACAGATACAAACATCTGGCTAGCACTCCCTCCCCTGGGAACCTTGAGTAAAATTCTCATTGCATCATTGTAGGCAACTTGTAACTTCTGCATGCTGGATTTTTTGTAAGAAGACCACAGGTGAGCAATGAAATGTTTCACCTTCTTTTGACAAACATACTTTTTGGTGTGAGTCGCTGTTGGATAGAAAGCGATCTGCAAAATGGCCCTGAATGTAAATCTAAATGAGTGGAAGAACTGCAACAAACAGGTGAGGTGCAGGGTGGTCTGTGTGTGTGTGTTTTGGGCACGGGACTCACAATGAGTTCTCGATACTTTTTCTTGAGTCCCTGGTGGCGTTCGCGCAGCTGGCTGGCCATCAGCCTGTACTGGTCTCTTTACCTGCTGACAGTTGTCCAGCTCTTTGGACAGGATGAGCAGGGCCTCTTTTTTACTCTCCAGTTTACGCTTACACACCAAAAAACTGCCAAGCAGGCGACAGGAATGTAAAGAAAAGTCATTTTTTGTTGTTCTGTCAAAAAAAAAAAAAAAAAAAAAAAAGTCAGGCTACAGCTAGGTTGTTAGTTTGAGAGGTTTGGTGTGCACTTTATCTTTATCATTGAAAGACACGATTAGATTATTAGACGACAAAAGGACATTGCTGGCACAACTTGTCAAGCCACTACATGAGATATATATCTCTGTATATATATGTGTGAACATCATCTTCTTGTGAATAGCCACAACTAATCAAAAAACTATATATAGTAGCCTAATAGTAGTCATGATAATACAAATAATATTAATAAACACATAGGCCCATACGACTTTTAAGTTTAACTTATTCATGTGTGTGGTGAGTGGTTCGAATTTATTTACATGTATTCGTTTTTTAATGATCTACAAGTGGCTCATCCGGGTAGGACATGACATGTACCAGAACACGCAGCTGTTATGATCGTGGTGTTCAAAACTTGAAGATTTCATCTCGTAAACGTCGCGAGAACACCTGGGAGTTTGATGATAAACCAACGCTCCCTGGCGGTCTCGTCTTGTAAAACATCGCGAGAACACATGGGTGCGTTGGTTGATTCCAGATGGCGTGGAGGAGAACACGACGGTCGCAGACAGCAGTGACAGCAGTGACAGCACTCACCTCGCACACCAGCCCCTGCCAGTCACTCTTCCGTCCCTCTTTGAAGAATGCATTGCGCAAATGAAGTGGTCTCTTGCTGAAATGTTAGCGGTGTCGGCGTCATTGACTGAACCTCTCTCCCGTGCTTCCCCCTATGCTGCATGACGTATCGCCACCTCCGTTTGTTTACCATGTGACGTCACGGACTGTTCCGTTTGCGAAGCGGATGTGGGCGTGGGGCCAAAGGGGGGCAGATTTACGACAATAGTTAGATCGATGTTATTGATAATAATCATCATCATAATGATAATGATAATGATAACTTTACAGCGGGGGGTAAAGATATTAATGCACGAACCAAAAATCGATATAATTAATTTGGCTTTGGTAAACAGGTTTTCAATAGTTTATTTTTTAATATATATACAGGAGGTTAATGAAATATAGTATTTTATTAATATTCACTTTAGATTCAGGTGTATACAGAAATATATGAACAGAACAGAAAAAATACAACCAAAAAATATAATTTGATTTCCTAAAAAATACATTAATCTAATTGGCATAGGGCTAGCAGTAGCTCAGTAGGTAGAGTGGGTGGACTGAGCGTGTCGTCCACTAACCTTAGGGTCGGCGGTTCGATCCCCTTTATCCAACTGTCAACAGGTTGAACCCATAGACTGTATATAACTAAGGGTTGAACCCCACAAATGTAGCCTACTGATTGTACATCACTTTTATTGCGGTAAAAACCAAATGCCATCAGAAGGGGAGGTCGGGCGTGGGAGACGACAGTGATCGCTGAATGAAATCAATCGAGCTGCGAGATTAAACCAAAAGAGAATTGTTTTAATATTAATTTGTTAACAAAGTAAACACAGTCAGGCAAAGGCACAGTTCAACAGAGAACAATACACTTGATAAAGCTTTCTCATAAATCCGTGCCAAGTATTGTTGGCCGGCGCCTTTTATAGGGTACAACAACTCTGAAGGTACAGATGACCCAGACAGGGACATTGGAATATTTAAGATAAGGATAGACACCACCATGTTCTTTCTTTCAGATGAGACCCAGAGTCTCTGTTGGTTTCCCAAAGCCTTGAGACAACCAGAGGCCCCAGATCTTCATGAGCCAAACAGCTCAGGGCAACCTGCAACCTGTGGCGTGTCACGTTCACAATGGAATTGGGGAGTGTTGGTCAAACGTGAGGCCCACCACTTGGGCTGTACCAAGGTATTCACACATAGAGAAAAACGAGTAGGCCTGTATAAATCATGCATAAAAAGAGAAAACAGGTACACAAAATCACAAAAAAACACAGAATGAATCAGATAATTTGCAGTTAGTATAAGTAAGTGCTCAAAAAGTATGAGTGCTCACGGTCAGTGACCACTTTCCTTTTCTCTTTTTTGTTTTTCTAAAAAGGAAAAAGGTATAGTTAACTCTTTGTGAATGTTTTAATATCATTGTATACATCTGCAAAACCCAATAAAAAAAAGTTGGAAAAACTGCTCACAAGGATGATCAGGAGAAAAGGGCCCTTTGGGTTCATTTTCCATCACACTTTGGACAAAAGCGTCCGCTAAATGCCCCTTTACCCTTTGCATAGAAGCTTACACACAAATGTAGCTATTTTTCAGAGATGCAAATGCCAAAAGACCGCATGACTCATGCTCTGCATTACGGAATCTTTACACACGATGGCGCAATTTCCTTTGGCAATGACAGTAACTCCAATGCTCTCTGACGCAACTTTATAACAAAGTGTAATGATATTAATAATAAGATATGTCATTTTCATGTAGCTTTTCCAATGTACTCAGAGGCACTTTAGAAGTCATAAAATAAAAAAAGAGTAACATTAGAAATCTGATAATGTGATATGATATGATAAATGGTGAGCTGACCTTTGACTTTGAGTAGCCAAGTGGCAAGTGATTTAATTTCCCTGATAGATTCATAAATTGTACTGAGTAATTTAGTCAATTAGACTATATGCTATATGCTAGACTATATGCATAAAAAAATGTAAGTGTAAATATAAACATAAAAGTTAGATAGTGATTACGATTAAAAATGAATGGTCTCTCCAACCGGTTGGCCATTGTTGATGTGGGATGTTCTTCTCTGATGGAACACATCTGTGCTTCTGACATCGTCCTCCCACTGACATTTATGGTATGACGGTGACTGAATGGGGTGATCCTGCTGACTCTTGGACAGGCACAGAGAAGCCCTGTAGCCTGGTCCTCAAGGTTCAGCTCGTTCACGTACGGCCAGATGTGATGTCCTCTTCTTCTTGAAACATCTTATTCAGGGTGACCCTGCTGTTCCAACCTTTCTTTTTGGCAACACGTACACACGTCCAAAGAGATCAGGAAATGTGGCAATCAAATCAATATCCTCTGCCTCCTCTGGACTGTAGAACATAGACAATAGGATTGTTATTCATTATAATTTAACAATAGTATCATTGGTAGGTTTTTAATGTATCTCTATCTCTATCTCTCTATCACGCAGAACACGTACACCAGGCTAATACGTTTCATTGTTCAGAAATGAACCAGGTTGTTGTAATGTGTGTAGTCTGCAGCCCACCTGATGATCTTTACTTACTAATGTAAGTAACATACTAAGTAACTATACTTACTGATGTTCAAGGAGGTTCCGTATGAAGGCGAAGTAATCCTGCAGTGTTTTCAGAGTAGTTCCCTTTTGCCGTCCATTTTTCTGGACCAACTCCAGTGTAAACTGGAACAGCATCAAATTCTAGATAAGTGTTCTTATCTCAATATTCTTTTCTCTCTCTCTCTCTCTCTCTCTCTCTCTCTCTCCTCTCATCTCTCTCTCTCTCTCCTCTCTCTCTCTCTCTCTCTCTCTCTCTCTCTCTCTCTCTCTCTCTCATCTCTCTCTCTCTCTCTCTCTCTCTCTCTCTCTCTCTTCTCTCTCTCTCTCTCTCCTCTCTCCTCTCTCTCTCTCTCTCTCTCTCTCTCTCTCACCTGTCTGTTTCCAGTTCCTCCAGGTTGCCTCCCCTACATCCACATCCAGTTCATTGAGGAAACATTTGTCCGTCTCTTTTGTACTTTCTCACCTCCTCATCATTGCCGACAAGCTTTTAAGTAATCTATTTTTCTGATCAAGGATTTCAAATTGTTTACCAAAAGCCAAAGAAAAACCGACCAATCGAACAACACAACTAACCCTCATGAAATGCATTAGATATCAATTCATAATAAATATCATTACTTATTACCTTGATGGCTTCCAGAAGCAAGGATGGGCCAGGCATTGCTTCACTGTAGGCCTTTCTTTTGGATTTTTGTTGATCATCCACTTCACAAGATCCTCTGAGATCACATCCTGGAACATGTTCAAGATTGTAAACCATTGTCAAGAATGTTGCTCTCACATCTACAGCCTTTGCCAAAAGGATGATGTCCTCCAGATAGGATGTAGTAGGTCACATCCCTGCCACCTGTATGAAAAGGAAAATTACTCAAAAATGAAAGAAAGCAATTTCCAACTCACGCAGTTTGTTTTCTGAACACAATACAAACCTGTATGTCAGTGCTCATCTTGCATGATGCTTCAACATCTTCATCTAAAGTCTCTCTGGCCATCCAGCACTTTGTTCCAGCACGTGTTGTGTGCAAGGTAGTTTGACCATTGGGCAGTCTCCTGCTAATGCCAAAATCAGCCAACCGTGCCTGACCGCAAACATCTGTAAAATCAAGCTCATATTTTGCGTGTGTATATATACAGTATATATTTATATACACACACAAAATGTGCTCATACACATTTCTTACCTAACAAGACGTTCTGTGGTTTAATATCCCGATGGATAATTGGAGGAGTCTGATTGTGTAGCACACTCAAGCTAGATAATACCTCCTTAACAAGATTTCTCTTCTGTTCTTCTGGCACATCACCTCTTAGGAATTCCTCCAGGGTGAACTCACACAATTGTAGCCCAAGGTATCCAAAGTTGACATCTTCGGCAAAGTCCATATATCTCACAATAAATGGATGATCAAGCTTTGGAAGTCTTAGGAATGATTCCTCATTCTTCAGCACTTGGTAGTTAGATCTAGACATCCTCTTCACTGCCATCTCAGTGCCATCCTCTCTGAGGCCAAGGAAGACCTCAGTTCCATCGCTCCCCTTTGCTATGCGGAATTCTTCATCGTTCACAAACATTATGCTTCCAACTTTGGCAATGTCCTCTGATTTTGAAAGCTTCTCTAATTTCTCACTCCATCTCTTACTTATTTTGAACCACTTTGGTTTTCTAAATGTGGTTATGCCAGGTTGGAGTTCAGGAATATGTTGGGAATTCCCAACATATTCCTGGACAAAGGATGTGGAGAGGTCACTTCCAAGTTCATCATTATGCTCCTCAAGTTTGGTTTTTCGTTTCTTCTTTTTCTTCTTTTTCTTGGGTGCCAATAGCTCTTCATCAGCTGGAATTAAATCTTCTGATGCTGGGCTTGGGTCAAGTAAATATTTCTGCAGATGCCTTAGACATTCTTTGAGATTGTCATCCATTCCCATTTCTGCAGATGTCAGAATCTCTTGGGGCACAGAAGTTAACCCGATTGATGTAAAAATCCTGTTGGCGTTTTCATTTGAAATGAGATTTGCAAAAATTCCATAGGCATACATTGCAACTGGATGATTTTTAGTCAGACAGTCAGAAAGTCCTAAGCTTAACTTGTTAATGATATCCCAAGTCCAGTCATGTTTCACTTTGGCTTTCTGTGCAATCACATAGAGTGTAACCACAACTACTTCAAGTATATCTGGGGACTTATTATTGGAAAGCAGCTCAAGTAATTTAGGGATCAAAGCCAGTGATACGTTACTTGTTATCTCTGTCAAAGTGCAAAAGACAGAATGTAGATTATGAATAATCAAAGGCTGCAGATTTTTTGAGATGTTTGTTAAGTGTTTGACAGTATCCTCAATGTAGACGTTTATTTTCTGATTGTCCTTCAGCCACTGGATACCTTTACTGTGGTATTCTCTTGCACCTGGCCCAGTTACACCGAATATAACATCAAGAACACTTAGCTGTGTCTGAGGATTCCTAAGCAGCATAACATCATCAAACAACTGGAAAACCTCCTCAGGACGCTTTCGTCCTACTGCAAGATCCAGATCAATAAAGAATTTCAGTTTTGAACAGATTTGCAAACCATGTGATGCTAGGCGATGTATCATATTAGATATCTTTGCATTGTAGACATCATGTTGAGGTGTAAAAGGAGATTTTGAAACAGTTGCACCTGCAGTGATAAGTGCTTTAGCCACATCCTCTCTGTCATTGATGGCAGATACTTGCAGTGGGGTAAGATTAAATTGATCAATCACAAATCCATTTGGATCAGCTTTAGCTCTCAGCAAACCTTTTGCAAAAAAAAGTGAAGCGTTGTTCATTGAAGCACAATGCAAAGGTGTACAACGTCTGCGTGACAATGTGTTTGGGTTTGCAGATTCACGAAGAAGAAAAGAAAAAATCCTCTCCTTTTGAAATAAAACAGCAGCAATTAAAGGGGTGACCTCGTCACCTACTTCCTTGCATGGGTAAAGTCCATTAATGTCATGTTTCTGAAGCAATCGCTTGAGCTCATCAGTTTTGTTGCTGATGATACACTGAATTATTGGGTGTGTTTCCTTTATGATGAGAGGCTCTTGTTGGACAAACTGGATCTGCATGACATTCATGTCTTCTCTTCACAATACCTGTGGTGAGATATAGTCAGTAGGTCAGTGCAATAAATGTATTACAGTACAATAAACTGTTGCAGTCAATAATGCAATACTATATGTGTAACGATCCATCCTCACTGTGATCACCATTTCCTGTTTTATTTTGTAGTTTCCCTGGAATCCTGCTTTTCTGTTTGTTTCACTTCCTCCCATTGTCCTGTTTAGCTCTCTCTACCACGGCAAATCAACTCATTACTCAGCTCTTCATACAGCAGTGCTCCTCCCCCTTTGCCAGATTGTCTTGCTACTCTGTGAAAGTCAAGCTCTCCAGCGCTTCCTTGAGGTTTCCTGAACATCCTTTGTGTTTTACCCTTGTGGGACTTCCCCTCAGTTTGATGATCTCTGCCTACTCCCTATCAGTTTTGTTTGCTGTTAAATTGGACCCATCCCTTCGCCTGCTCCGCTGTCTGATACCTGCATCTGAGTCTCACCGTAGTTCCTGGTCAATACAAAAGGAAATTCACAGTTTCTCTTGTCATTTTTGGTCACACTATCTGTTTTTTGTAACCATTCCATTGTAGTTAGATCAGTAATATCTGCTTTGCTTTTAGCTCCTTTTTGAGAGGTTTTCATTCGTATTACTGTTATTTGGGTAAAAAGATTGTGTGTTCTGACCTCTTCAATTAACTGCTTTCAATAAAATGTAAATAAGGACTTGCATATTGAAATGGATTCAAATAATATTATAGCAACACACTCTTATGTGAGTATGGACATACTTCTGTTTCTCTCCCAATATGTGACAGTCAAATGCAAAAATGTTTCACACAGTTTCCTTGTTCATAGCATTTCTGTGTTACTTGTGCTGCATGAACGTCATTTTAAAACTATGTCGCCTGTTTTCTGTTATCAGTGTTATTCTACCATAACCACTCCCTGTATTTTGACCTTCGGTCCAAGTGAAATGCTGTTATATTTTCACGTCCGCCAATAATTAGATCGCATTTTGAATTACATTGCATTATTTGGAACCAATACATTATGGAAAAAAAATGACGCTTTAAAAAAGGAGTGAAAAGAAAATGAATACATATCAAATCAACTTCACGTCAATACAAGTTGCAACTCTCGCTTTCAGAGAAGTTTTCCAAAGTTGTGCTGGTAATTATACTTGCCATTGTCGTGGAGAATTGTGGCAGATGTTCAATATATATGCTTCGTCCCACCAAAGTTGGAGCGTATAGGCCTACTTTCGGCCGGTTCTACCGCGACAGAGAAACAGTTGGAAATAGGCTGCAACTCCTTTCCCATTGCCTGTAGACATACAGACCAAGGTACAGACCAATAAACAGAGCCCGGATAGCACCACAACCTCAACGTCGTCAACGTCGTCGCCATATTGGGGAGGCCTAAACAAATACCGTAAATATAGACGGGGGAGCTTCGGTTTTCCTGTATAGAAAGCACTATAAAGTTTAAATTCCTCCACAGATTTTATGAGACGTCATTGTTCAAGGGTTCATGCTATACGTGGGGTAACATGATTTAATAAAAATCAAATCATTCTTAAATAATTGTTATATTACATCCTATTTCCCCAAGTAGAGCATACGCCCTTGAATGAATGAAGGGTTTCAATTTGTCGCTCTTAATGACGACTCATTGGAAACCGTTGATAAATATAAAGTTCTAGTTTTTATAGCGAAAAATCGACCCCCCATCCCCATCACTTGTGTTGTTTACGCACCAGTCTTGTCCTCTCAAATATGGCGGCGATGTTGACGTATCACAACAACATGTCAAAGCAGTCCATGCGGTGTCAATGTGTATGTACCTCTGCGGGAAGATGTGTATTTCTCCAGAAGGATCCATCTCTTCGGGCCTCTCTTGCATGAATTACTGCCCCCCGCTGATCGAAGGATGTATCGTATTTCATTTGGGAAGGCAATTGTCATGTAATAATAAAAAATATCTAATTACATGAAGAGTAGAAATCAAATTATAAATATTCAAGATTCAAGATTTAAGTATCTTTATTGTCAAATGTGCTACATGGCAGGCAAATAGCACAGATGAAATTGCAGTCCTCTCAGACCTGCGATGCAAAAATGAACGATGGACAAACAAACAGACAAACGGACACCGTACAGACAAAAACACAGAAACACAGAAAAGTACGAAAAAAAGTGAGGTAGTGCGTTGAAAATGGAAAATTGAATAGTGCAAAAAATAGTGCAAAATATATTTAAAACAGTCAAAAGACAATTCTAAAGTGTCAGTCAGGATATAGGTAGACTGTATGTATTTCAACTATTCAAATATATCAACACTATTTATTTAAAGAATGATTTTGGGTCAAAAACACATAGGAAGCCATGGAAGACCTCAGTTCCATCGCTCCCCTTCGCTATACAAATTCATAATTGTCCACCAACTTTGAAAACATCCTTGGGGTTTTCCCAAAGATTCTCCAACTCTTCGCTGCATCTTTCAATGACTTTTAACTGTCATTCACTAAATATTGTCAGGAATATGTGTGTGAATATGTTTATTCGCAACATATTCTGTGGTCCACAACACAGTACCCTTTACAGCAGCCGGCCCCAGTGAACCTGCCCTTTTCACCAGGAGTGTCCATGACACGCTGCAGGCTCTGTGGGACTAAAAGTATGTTCACCACTGAAGCACCACGGGCCAAAATATTGAAATGTGACAGATCATTTTTGAAACGGAAACATTTGTAGTTGTCACCAAAATCCATGGTTTGTTCATGTTCAGCATGTGTTATTGTTGGGTGTGGATCCGAGGGGTCTCCCGCAGAATAAAAGGTCAGGAGATCTTCACTGTAAAGGGGTGTAAGACCATGCAATGATTTAAAAGTAATCACTCAAATCTTCAATTGAATTCTGGAACTGATCGGTAGCCAGTGTAATGCAGCCCCGACTGGAGTAATGGATCCCATCACTTTGTCGCTTTCTCTCTCCCCTTGAAGTCCCCTTCCTCTGTTCCTCCTACCCCCCACACTATCACCACTCGCCACCACCTGAAAGCCCTCTCTCCCTCCACTCTCTCGTCTGCTGTTCTCTACCAATCCCCCCCCCCCCCTTCCCCCCAGTTTGACTTTTGCAATGTTTCTTATTTGAAAATAGCAGGATTGGACAAGAGCCTTCAAGTGTTGATTGATTATCTTGTTCCGAAATTTGACAGTATAATTGAGAAATACGTAATGGAATGCATTCAAATAAGATGCGAGCAACCGGCCTTTATACGAGTGTGGTGAGTTGGTTGATTCCAGATGGCCGTGGAGAGAACACGGCGGTCGGAGACAGACAGGCACTCACCTCGCACACTAGCCCCTGCCAGTCACTTTCCGTCCTCTTTGAAGAATGCATCCCCTGCCAGTCACTTTCCGTCCTCTTTGAAGAATGCATTGCGCAAATGAAGTGGTCTCTTGCTGAAATGTTAGCGGTGTCGGCGTCATTGACTGAACCTCTCTCCCGTGCTTCCCCCTATGCTGCATGACGTATCGCCACCTCCGTTTGTTTACCATGTGACGTCACGGACTGTTGCGTTTGCGAAGCGGATGTGGGCGTGGGGCCAAAGGGGGGCAGATTTACGACAATAGTTAGATAATAATCATCATCATTATGGTAATAATAACTTTACACATAGCGGGGGAAAATATTAATGCACGAACCAAAAATCGATATAATTATTATTATTAATTTTTTTTTCAATTTTTTTTTTTTTAATTTGGCCTTCGTAAACAGGTTTTCAATAGTTTATTTTTTTAATATATATAGAGGAGGTTAATGAAATATAATATTTTATTATTATTCACTTTAGCTTCAGGTGTATACAGAAATATATGAACAGAACAGAAAAAAAAAATGCAACCAAAAAATATAATGCATACACATCCAACGAAAATAAAATAAATTAATTCTATTATTTCATTTATGAATTGATTTCCATGGTGTAGGCCTACTTTTGATTTCCTAAAAAATACATGAATCTAATTGGCATAGGGGCTAGCAGTAGCTCAGTAGGTAGAGTGGGTGGACTGAGCGTGTCGTCCACTAACCTTAGGGTCGGCGGTTCGATCCCCTTGATCCAACTGTCAACAGGTTGAACCCATAGACTGTATATAACTAAGGGTTGAACCCCACAAATGTAGCCTACTGATTGTAAATCACTTTTATTGCGGTAAAAACCAAATGCCATCAGAAGGGAGGTCGGGCGTGGGAGACGACAGTGATCGCTGAATGAAATCAATCGAGCTGCGAGATTAAACCAAAAGAGAATTGTTTTAATATTAATTTGTTAACAAAGTAACACAGTCAGGCAAAGGCACAGTTCAACAGAGAACAATACACTTGATAAAGCTTTCTCATAAATCCGTGCCAAGTATTGTTGGCCGGCGCCTTTTATAGGGTACAACAACTCTGAAGGTACAGATGACCCAGACAGGGACATTGGAATATTTAATATCAGGATAGACACCACCATGTTCTTTCCCACTCTTTCGGATGTGACCCAGAGTCTCTGTTGGTTCCCAAAGCCTTGAGACAACCAGAGGCCCCAGATCTTCATGATCCAAACAGCTCAGGGCAACCTGCAACCGGTGGCGTGTCACGTTCACAATGGAACTGGGGAGTGTTGTTTCAAACGTGAGGTCCACCACTTGGGCTGTACCAAGGTATTCACACATAGAGAAAAACGAGTAGGCCTGTATAAATCATGCATACAAATATAGAAAACAGGTACACAAAATCACAAAAAAACACAAAATGAATCAGATAATTTGCAGTTAGTATAAGTAAGTGCTCAAAAAGTATGAGTGCTCAAGTCAGTGACCACTTTCCTTTTCTCTTTTTTGTTTTTCTAAAAAGGAAAAAGGTACAGTTAACTCTTTGTGAATGTTTTAATATCATTGTATACATCTGCAAAACCCAATAAAAAAAGTTGGGAAAACTGCTCACAAGGATGATCAGGAGAAAAGGGCCCTTTGGGTTCATTTTCCATCAAACTTTGGACAAAAGCGTCTGCTAAATGCCCCTTTACCTTTTGCATAGAAGCTTATTACACAAATGTAGCTATTTTTCAGAGATGCAAATGCCAAAATACAAAACAAGACCGCAGAAATTCAACTCATGCTCTGCATTACAGAACCTTTACACACGATGGCGCAATTTCCTTTGGCAATGACAGTAACTCCAATGCTCTGACGCAACTTATAACAAAGTGTAATGATATTAATAATAAGATATGCCATTTTCATGCAGCTTTTCAATTTACTCAGAGGCACTTTAAGAAGTCATAAAATAAAAAAAAGAGTAACATTAGAAATCTGATAATGTGATATATGATAAATGGTGAGCTGACCTTTGACTTTGAGTAGCCAAGTGGCAAGTGATTTAATTTCCCTGATAGATTCATAACTTGTACTGAGTAATTTAGTCAGTTAGACTATATGCTATATGCTAGATTATATGCATAAAAAATGTAAGTGTAAATATAAACATAAAAGTTAGATAGTGATTATGATTCAAAATGAATGGTCTCTCCAACCGGTTAGCCATTGTCGATGTGGGATGTTCTTCTCTGATGGAACACATCTGTGCTTCTGACATCGTCCTCCCACTGACATTTATGGTATGACGGTGACTGAATGTGATCCTCCTGACTCTTGGACAGGCACAGAGAAGACTGTAGCCTGGTCCTCAAGGTTCAGCTCGTTCATCGTACGGCCAGATGTGATGTCATCTTCTTCTTGAAACATCCTTTTCAGGGTGACCCTGCTGTTCCAACCTTTCTTTTGGGCAAACACGTACACTCGTCCAAAGAGATCAGGAAATGTGGCCATCAAATCAATATGCTCGGCCTCCTCTGGACTGTAGAACATAGACAATAGGATTGTTATTCATTATCATTTACAATAGTATCATTATAAGGTTTTAATGTATCTCTATCGGTTATTTCCAAATATCTGCAATGGAGCAAAACCTATGAAGCAGAACACGTACACCAGACTAATACGTTTTCATTGTTCAGAAATTAACCAGGGTTGTGGTAGTGTGTGCAGTCTGCAGCCCACCTGATTATCTTTACTTACTAATGTAAGTAACTATACTTACTGATGTTCAAGGAGGTTGCGTACAAAGCGAAGTAATCCTGCAGTGTTTTCAGAGTAGTTCCTTTTGCCGTCCATTTTCTGGACCAACTCCAGTGTAAACTGGAACAGCATCAAATTCTAGATAAGTGTTCTTATCCCAATATTCCTAACTTCCCCTCTCTCTCTCTCTCTCTCTCTCTCTCTCTCTCTCTCTCTCTCTCTCTCTCTCTCTCTCTCTCTCTCTCTCTCTCTCTCTCTCTCTCTCTCTCTCTCTCTCTCTCTCTCTCTCTCTCTCTCTCTCTCTCTCTCTCTCTCTCTCTCTCTCTCTC
This sequence comes from Urophycis tenuis, assembly GCA_036785325.1. Classification (NCBI taxonomy): domain Eukaryota; kingdom Metazoa; phylum Chordata; class Actinopteri; order Gadiformes; family Phycidae; genus Urophycis; species Urophycis tenuis. The sequence goes on along the minus strand of JAXIVH010000250.1, from coordinate 185,480 downwards.
TCTCTCTCTCTCTCTCTCTCTCTCTCTCTCTCTCACCTTTTGTTTCCAGTTCCTCCAGGTTGCCTCCCCTACATCCACATCCAGTTCATTAAGTAAGCATTTGTCCGTATCTTTGTACTTTCTCACCTCCTCTTCATTGCCGGCAGCTTTTAAGTAATCTATTTTTCTGATCAAGGATTCAAATTGTTTACCAAAAGCCAAAGAAAAACTGATTATCGAACAACACAACTAACCTCATGAAATGCATCAGTTATCAATTCATAATAAATATCATACTTATTACCTTGATGGCTTCCAGAAGCAAGGATGGGCCAGGCATTGCTTCACTGTAGGCCTTTCTTTTGGATTTGTGTTGATCATCCACTTCACAAGATCCTCTGAGATCACATCCTGAACATGTTCAAGATTGTAAACATTGTCAAGAATGTTGCACTCACATCTAACACCTTCGCCAAAAGGATGTTCTCCTCCAGATAGGATGTAGTAGGTCAACATCCCTGCCACCTGTATGAAAAAGGAAAATTACTTAAAAATGAGAGAAAACGATTTCTCACCAGTTCTTTTCTGAACACAATACAAACCTGTATGTCAGTGCTCGTCTTGCATGGTACATCAACTTTTGCATCTAAAATCTCTCTGGCCATCCAGCACTTTGTTCCAGCACTTCTTGTGTGCAAGGTAGTTTGGCCATTGGGCAATCTTCTGCTAATGCCAAAATCAGCCAAACGTGCCTTACCGCAAACATCTGTAAAATCATTCAAAAATATATTTTATATATATACTGTGTACACAAACACACAAAATATCAAAATATGCTCATACACATTTCTTACCTAACAAGACGTTCTGTGGTTTAATATCCCGATGGATAATTGGAGGAGTCTGATTGTGTAGCACACTCAAGCTAGATAATACCTCCTTAACAAGAGTTATCTTCTGTTTTTCTGGCACATCATCTCTTAGGAATTCCTCCAGGGTGAACTCACACAATTGTAGCCCAAGGTATCCAAAGTTGACATCTTCGGCAAAGTCCATGTATCTCACAATAAATGGATGATCAAGCTTTGGAAGTCTTAGGAATGATTCCTCGTTCTTCAGCACTTGGTAGTTAGATCTAGACATTCTCTTCACTGCCATCTCAGTGCCATCCTCTCTGAGGCCAAGGAAGACCTCAGTTCCATCGCTCCCCTTTGCTATGCGGAATTCTTCATCGTTCACAAACATTATGCTTCCAACTTTGGCAATGTTCTCTGATTTTGAAAGCTTCTCTAATTTCTCACTCCATCTTTTACTTATTTCGAACCACTTTGGTTTTCTAAATGTGGTTATGCCAGGTTGGAGTTCAGGAATATGTTGGGAATTCCCAACATATTCCTGGACAAAGGATGTGGAGAGGTCACTTCCAAGTTCATCATTATGCTCCTCAATTTTGATTTTTCGTTTCTTCTTTTTCTTCTTTTTCTTGGGTGCCAATAGCTCTTCATCAGCTGGAATTAAATCTTCTGATGCTGGGCTTGGGTCAAGTAAATATTTCTGCAGATGCCTTAGACCTTCTTTGAGATTGTCATCCATCCCCATTTCTGCAGATGTCAGAATCTCTTGGGGCACAGAAGTTAACCCGATTGATGTAAAAATCCTGTTGGCATTTTCATTTGAAAGGAGATTTGCGAAAATGCCATAGGCATACATTGCAACTTGATGATTTTTAGTCAGACAGTCAGAAATTCCTAAGCTTAACTTGTTAATGATATCCCAAGTCCAGTCATGTTTCACTTTGGCTTTCTGTGCAATCACATAGAGTGCAACCACAACTACTTCCGGTATATCTGGGGACTTATTAGTGGAAAGCAGCTCAAGTAATTTAGGGATCAAAGCCAGTGATACGTTACTTGCTATCTCTGTCAAAGTGCAAAAGACAGAATTTAGATTACGAATAATCAAAGGCTGCAGATGTTTTGAGATGTTTGTTAAGTGTTTGACAGTATCCTCAATGTAGACGTTTATTTTCTGATTGTCCTTCAGCCACTGGATACCTTTACTGTGGTATTCTGTTTCACCTGGCCCAGTTACACCAAATATAACATCAAGAACACTTAGCTGTGTCTGAGGATTCTTAAGCAGCATAACATCATCAAACAACTGGAAAACCTCCTCAGGACGCTTTTGTCCTACTGCAAGATCCAGATCAATAAAGAATTTCAGTTTTGAACAGATTTGGAAACCATGTGATGCAAGGTGATGTATCATTTGAGATACCTTTGTATTGTAGGCATCATGTTGAGGGGATGTCAGAGGACATTTTGTAACAGTTGCACCTGCACTGATAAGTGCTTTAGCAACATCCTCTCTGTCATTGATGGCAGATACATGCAGTGGGGTAAGATTAAATAGATCACCCACAACTCCATTTGGATCAGCTTTAGCTCTCAGCAAACCATTTGCAAAAAAAAGTGAAGCTTTGTTAATTGAAGCACAATGCAAAGGTGTACAACGTCTGCCTGAATATGTGTTCGGGTTTGCATGTTGATGAATAAGAAAAGAAAAAATCCCTTCCTTTTGAAATAAAACAGCAGCAATTAAAGGGGTGACCTCGTCACCTGCTTCCTTGCATTGGTAAAGTCCATTAATGTCATGTTTCTGAGGCAATAGCTTGAGCTCATCACGTTTGTTGTTGTTAATGCACTGAATTATTGGGTGTGTTTCCTTTATGATGAGAGGCTCTTGTTGGACAAACTGGATCTGCATGACATTCATGTCTTCTCTTCACAATACCTGTGGTGAGATATAGTCAGTAGGTCAGTGCAATGTATTACAGTACAATAAACTGTTGCAGTCAATAATGCAATAATATATGTGTAATGAACCATCCTGACTCTGATTACCATTTCCTGTTTTATTTTGTAGTTTCCCTGGAATCCTGCTTTTCTGTTTGTTTCACTTCCTCCCATTGTCCTGTTTAGCTCTCCCTACCACTAGGGATGCACCCGAATACGAATACGTTATTCGGAAAGCACAGATAATGGGATACAAACATATCTGTATTCTACCCGAATATTTGCGTTATTATTCGGGAAAAAAAAAATCTTAAAATCCGTTCATATCATTGTGGATGGCAGGTTGGCAACAAGATAAAAATGTCTATTCTGTTTGCAGCATCGGAATTTGATTTCACGAAATAGTCGTTTCATTGATTACAAATGATTGAAAAGAGATCACTTATGTCATCGTCCCACTGAGTCAGCGCACAACAGCGAGCTGAGCTGAGCTGACAGCGGTGGACATGAAACTTAGAGCTTGAAATTAGACATTCGCCTGACATTCACCACATAGCTGATCTCTCTCTCATTAAAAGTCAAATAAACTACTTACACAGTATGTTTTCCTGTTTTGTATTCTGTTGTGAAAATATAAATAGTGTGCGATGACAGTCGAACGTTTTACCGTGTATTTCAGTCAATATTAATTCCTTTAAGTGACATATGCTGTATGTATCAGTCAGGTTTAATGGAATTTTGACCAAGTATTTCATGGTTATTTAAACAAACAGCAACAAATTCAAGTTTAGATTCATCATTCAGTATCCGCTGTGTGAGAGAGGGCACGAGCGCAGCCCTTTGCATTACGTACGTTAGGCAGCAGGTGGCTTGTGCGTGTCCTAGTGGTGTGGACTGGCATACAATTCGTTAAGACAAATCAATGATCATTATGGCATTATCTATAAGAAACTTTCAAAACAGTAACCTGGTACTGCGTCTGGAGTAAAGGCAATTGTATAAAACATGTTAAATATGTGTAGCCGACTCTGGAGGCCATGCAGGCTATTTCTTTCATAACTATGTAATTATTGTCGTAAAGTATATTTCATAATTAATTATATAACAATATTAAATCAATGTGATGCTTGGAAGGGACTACTATTGCATTGCAAATGAATATTAGGTTAGAAAATACAAATTCGGCACAATAAAGGAGACTTCCGGTATAAACCACGCCCACTTCCGGGTTTCTATCCGAATACAGATACAGATACAGATAATTTTTTGGTTGAACAGATACAGAAACAGATACAGATAGTGAGGTTGCTGTGCACCTCTACCTACCACGGCAAATCAACTCATTACTCCGCTATTTATACAGCAGTGCTCCTCCCCCTTTGCTAGATTGTCTTGCTACTCTGTGAAAGTCAAGTTCTCCAGCATTTCCTCAAGGTTTCCTGAACATCCTTTGTGTTTGACCCTTGTGGGACTTCCCCTCAGTTTGATGATCTCTGCCTACTCCCTATCAGTTTTGTTTGCTGTTAAATTGGACCCATCCCTTCGCCTGCTCCGCTGTCTGATACCTGCATCTGAGTCTCACCGTAGTTCCTGGTCAATACAAAAGGAAATTCACAGTTTCTCTTGTCATTTTTGGTCACACTATCTGTTTTATATAACCATTCCATTGTAGTTAGATCAGTAATATCTGTTTTACTTTTAGCTCCTTTTTGAGAGATTTTCGTTCGTTTTATTGTTATTTGGGTAAAAGGATTGTGTGTTCTGAGCTCTTCCATTAACTGCTTTCAATAAAATGTAAATAAGGACTTGCATATTGAAATGGATTCAAATAAGATTATAGCAACACACTCTTATGTGAGTATGGACATACTTCTGTTTCTCTCCCAATATGTGACAGTCAAATGCAAAAATGTTTCACACAGTTTCCTTGTTCATAGCATTTCTGTATTACATGTGCTGCATGAACGTCATTTTTAAAACTATGTCGCCTGTTTTCTGTTATCAGTGTTATTCTACGATAACCACTCCCTGTATTTTGACCTTCGGTCCAAGGGAAATGCTGTTATATTTTCACGTCCGCCAATAATTAGATCGCATTTTGAATTACATTGCATTATTTGGAACCAATACATTATGGAAAAAAATGACATTTTAACCAAGGATTCAAAAGAAAATGAAAACATATCAAATCAACTTCACATCAATACAAGTTGCAACTCTCGCTTTCAGAGAAGTTTTCCAAAGTTGTGCTGGTAATTATACTTGCCATTGTCGTGGAGATTTGTGGCAGATGTTCAATATATATGCTTCGTCCCACCAAAGTTGGAGCGTATAGGCCTACTTTCGGCGGGTTCTACCGCGCCAGAGAAACAGTTGGAAATAGGCTGCAACTCCTTTCCCATTGCCCGTAGACATACAGACCAAGGTACAGACCAATAAACTGAGCCCGGATAGCAACACAATCTCAACGTCGTCAACGTCGTCGCCATTCAAGGATTCAAAGGTTTTATTGTCATGTGTGCAGTAAAGAAACACGTTTCCCTGAACAATGAAATGCTTACTTTGCTGCCCACACTGGATACCATATGTAAATAACGTATAAAATCTAAATAGAATAGACTGTACAAATAAAATAAAAAAAAATAAAAAAAAATAAAAAATAAAAAAATTTAAAAAATAGAAATATAAAATGTAGAAGATGTGAATGAAATGAAATTGTGAAATTAAATTGAAAATGTGCATTGTGCATCAGCAGCTGTAAACATTGAACATTATTGTGCAAATAAAGTTAGTGCAAGTAACAGGGTAAAGTGTCCAGTGAGGATGTTCATGGGGGGGTGGGGGGGGGGCCGCTCTGTCCTTAAGAGGGTTCAGCTGTTCAACAGTCTGACGGTCGTGGGGAAGAAGGAGTTCTTAAACCTGGTGGTTCTGTATCTCACACTCCTGAACCTCCGGCCTGAGGGCAGGAGTGTGAAGAGTCCGTGCTGGGGGTGAGTGGGGTCTTTGGTGATGGAGGCAGCTCTCCTGTGCACTCTGCGGTGGTAGATGCTCTGCAGAGAGGGCTGTGGTGTCCTGGTGATCTTAGACGCAGTCTTTACCACTCTCTGCAGGCGTTTGCGGTCCCACACAGTTGAGCTGCCGTACCACACGGTGATGAAGGTGGTCAAGACAGACTCAATGATGCAGCTGTAGAAGTTGCTGAGGATCTTGGGCGCCATCCCAAATTTCCTCAGCCTCCTCAGGAAGTACAGCCGCTGCTGAGCCTTCTTCACCACCTGTGTGGTGTTGAATGTCAAGGTGAGGTCATCACTGATGTGGACCCCTAGGTATTTGAAGTTGCTCACCCTCTCAACCTCAAGACCTCGGATGAACAGTGGCTGATGAGGCCTCTTCTCCTTCCTCATGTCCACAATCATCTCTTTGGTCTTGTCATTGTTGAGGGTGAGGTTGTTGTTACCACACCACGTCACCAGACTGTCCACCTCCCTCCTGTAGTCCGCCTCGTCTCTGCCAGTGATGCGTCCAATCACGGCGGTGTCGTCGGCGAACTTAATGATGGTGTTGTCAGGGTAGGAAGCGACGCAGTCGTGGGTGAACAGGGTGTAGAGGATGGGGCTGAGGACACAGCCCTGCGGGGTCCCGATGTTGGTGGTTATAGTGGCTGAAGTCCTTTTCCCAATCCTGACAGACTGTGGTCTGCCAGTCAGGAAGTCCAGGAGCCAGTCGCAGAGGGAGGGGTGGAGTCCTAGAGCAGACAGTTTATGGGTGAGTTTGTGGGGGACGACGGTGTTGAAGGCGGAGCTGTAGTCCATAAAGAGCATCCTGATGTAGGAGTCTTTATTTTCCAGGTGGGAAAGGGAGACATGGAGGGCGGCAGCGATGGCGTCGGAGGTGGACCGGTTGTGCTTGTAGGCGTACTGCAGGGGGTCGATGGTGTCCGAGATGCTGTTGTGAATGTGGGCCAGTATCACTCTCTCGAAGCACTTCATGATGACTGGAGTGAGTGCTACTGGCCGGAAGTCATTCAGGCAGGATGGAGGGTTCTTCTTGGGGACGGGGACGACAGTCGTGGTCTTGAAGCATCTTGGGACGATGCATTGACTGAGGGAGAGGTTGAAGATGGAGGTGAGAACATCAGCCAGCTCGTTAGCACAAGCTCTGAGGGCGCGTCCTGGTATGTTGTCCGGCCCAGCTGCTTTCCGGGGGCGGACGCTCCTCAGGGCTTTGTGTACCTGGGCTGATGTGACGACTGGCGGGGGGGAGGGGGGAGGAGTGGCCGGGGTGTGTGTGTATTCCACAGAGGTGGTGGGGGTGGGGCTCTCGAAGCGGACGTAGAAGACGTTGAGGTCGTCTGGCAGGCTGTCTGAAGGGCTGATGGTGGAGGTTTTAGAGCTGGTCCTGAAGTCTGTGATGTGGTCCAGACATTGCCACATTCTCCTGGGGTCAGCATTAGAGTAGAAGTCCTCCGTCTTCTCTCTGTGCTGTCTTTTAGCCGCTCTTATGGCCTTCTTCAGTCTGGACTGCACAGCTCTGTACTCCACTTCGTTGCCAGACCTAAATGCAATAGAGCGAGTACGTTACAAATGCAGCGCCTCTCTGTTTACCCAGGGTTTCTGGTTGGTCAGTCCGTACATCCCTACACCACGTGTTGTTGACATAAACACACACGCCTCCCCCCGTTGTCTTACCGGAGGCAGCGGTCCGGTCCCCCCGGTACAATGAGTGGGTCTCCAGGTGAACAGCGGAGTCCGGGACGTTTTCTAAGAGCCAGGTTTCGGAGAAGATAAGAGCGCAGCTCTCTCTAGTCTCTCTTTGTGATGTTATCCTAGCTCGTAGCTCGTCCAGTTTGTTCTCCACAGACCGCACGTTAGCGAGCAAAAGGCTGGGGAGCGGTGGTCTGCTCGGACGAGCCTTTAGCCTAGCATGGAGCCCGCCTCTCTTGCCTCGCTTACGACGCCGCCTCCTCAGCGCTCTCCTTGGGTCAGCGCACTCACTCGAGGCCGGTGTTTCGGGGTCTTCCAGGGGCGGGCCGCGGTAACTGTGGGGCCGAACAATGAGTTGTAGTTCCGGCGGGATATGTCCAGTAAATGCAGTATTGTCTAAAGCAATGTCCAAGAGTGCTTGCCTGCTATATGTCCGCAGTGCACAGCACTTAAGAGCCAGGGAAAACACACAAGAAAAAAAAGAGTAAAAAGCGAAAAACAGCGTATCCAGGTGCGGAGCGAGCAAACACGTCTGCCTCGGGGGGCGCCATGATGCCTACTGCCATATCGGGGAGGCCTAAACAAATACCGAACAAATAGACGGGGGAGCTTCGGTTTTCCTGTATAGAAAGCACTATAAAGTTTATATTCCTCCACAGATTTTATGAGACGTCATTGTTCAAGGGTTCATGCTATACGTGGGGTAACGTGATTTAATAAAAATCAAATCATGCTTAAATCATTGTTATATTACATCCTATTTCCCCAAATAGAGCATACGCGCTTGAATGAATGACGGGTTTCGATTTGCCGCTCTTAATGACGACTCATTGGAAACCGTTGATAAATATAAAGTTCTCAGTTTTCAAAGCGAAAAATCAACCCCCCATCCCCATCACTTGTGTTGTTTACACACCAGTCTTGTCCTCTCAAATATGGCGGCGATGTTGACGTATCACAACAACGTGTCAAAGCAGTCCATGCGGCGTCAATGTGTAAGTACCTCTGCGGGAAGATGTGTATTTCTCCAGAATGATCCGTCTCCTCGGGCCTCTCTTGCATGAATTACTGCCCCCCGCTGATCGAAGGATGTACCGTATGTCATTTGGGAAGGCAATTGTCATGTAATAATAAAAAATATCTAATTACATGAAGAGTAGAAATCAAATTATAAATATTCAAGATTCAAGATTCAAGATTCAAGATTCAAGTATCTTTATTGTCAAATGTGCTACATGGCAGGCAAATAGCACAGATGAAATTGCAGTCCTCTCAGACCTGCGATGCAGAATGAACAATGGACAAACAAACAGACAAACGGACACCGTACAGACAAAAACACAGAAACACAGAAAAGTACGAAAAAAAGTGAGGTAGTGCGTTGAAAATGGAAAATTGAATAGTGCAAAAAATAGTGCAAAATATATTTAAAACAGTCAAAAGACAATTCTAAAGTGTCAGTCAGGATATAGGTAGACTGTATGTATTTCAACTATTCAAATATATCAATACTATTTATTTAAAGAATGATTTTGGGTCAAAAACACATAGGAAGCCATGGAAGACCTCAGTTCCATCGCTCCCCTTCGCTATACAAATTCATAATTGTCCACCAACTTTGAAAACATCCTTGGGGTTTTCCCAAAGATTCTCCAACTCTTCGCTGCATCTTTCAATGACTTTTAACTGTCATTCACTAAATATTGTCAGGAATATGTGTGTGAATATGTTTATTCGCAACATATTCTGTGGTCCACAACACAGTACCCTTTACAGCAGCCGGCCCCAGTGAACCTGCCCTTTTCACCAGGAGTGTCCATGACACGCTGCAGGCTCTGTGGGACTAAAAGTATGTTCACCACTGAAGCACCACGGGCCAAAATATTGAAATGTGACAGATCATTTTTGAAACGGAAACATTTGTAGTTGTCACCAAAATCCATGGTTTGTTCATGTTCAGCATGTGTTATTGTTGGGTGTGGATCCGAGGGGTCTCCCGCAGAATAAAAGGTCAGGAGATCTTCAATGTAAAGGGGTGTAAGACCATGCAATGATTTAAAAGTAATCACTCAAATCTTCAATTGAATTCTGGAACTGATCGGTAGCCAGTGTAATTCAGCCCCGACTGGAGTAATGGATCCCATCACTTTGTCGCTTTCTCTCTCCCCTTGAAGTCCCCTTCCTCTGTTCCTCCTACCCCACACACTATCACCACCCGCCACCACCTGAAAGCCCTCTCTCCCTCCACTCTCTCGTCTGCTGTTCTCTACCCCCCCCCCCCCCCCCCCCCACCCCCCCCCCCACCCAGTTTGACTTTTGCAATGTTTCTTATTTGAAAATAGCAGGATTGGACAAGTGCCTTCAAGTGTTGTGTTATGTCTTAATGGTGTATAAATGACAGAGCAGAAACAGCGTAGTCTAACGGTATTTTACTCAAGGCAGGAGAGACCATGGCAACGCTAGCAACCGTAACTTTCCCCATGTATGCTACTTCCCGTGTCACATTAAAAGTACAGGACACAACATTTTCCCCTTTGTAGAAAAGTAGTAACTACCCCCTTGAAGGCACATGTATAACAGAACACATATTAGTTAACTGTAACCCCTAGACAAGAACATTAATTGATATTGCTAATTAAGTGCTTAACCCCTATGAAATATAGAGAGGTATGGAAACATATAACCTTATTCAGATCAGGTAAGTGGCTCATCCTTTTGACTGTAACATTACTGTACAATTAAAGTAACTCAAGTGCAATCAATACAGTAACAGTGTATCAGAAATAGTGCATATAGTAATATCAATACAGTAACAGTGTATCAGAAATAGTAAATCATCATATAAATACCATACCAGTGTAGGAGTCACAAGTCATTGTATAATACATTCTTAAGTAACAAAGTCTTTCAGCCAGGTTGGCTGGCGAGTATCTCTTAGTGTCCTCGTGTGTAGGTGTGTGTGTAATGATGGGAAAGCCAGTAAGGTGGGAGGCATTCCAGATATTTCCATTACTCAGTCTGTATGTACCCTCACCAACTTTCTTATCTATTGTTAGAGGATCACTGAACTTCCTGTGCCCTTTAGGAACATGTAGTGGGTTTCTCACACGCACTCTGTCCCCTTTTTGAAAGACAGGAGAACGAGCGCCACGTCTGGCATCCGTGTACATCTTCATTTTGTGCTGACGTTGACTGGCCCTGTGACGTATGTCCATGTCAGTTAGTATAGAAGCAGGCGGTGTTAAAGCAGGAGGCAGCAGTGTCAGCTTGGTGCGCATTGGCCGTCCATGGAGGAGCTGGAAGGGTGAAGTCCCAGTTGTGGCGTGTGGCGTGGCACGGTAAACGTGCAGAAAGTCAGTCACCGCTGGTTTCCACGGCAGGTGTTGTTGAATGGCCAACTGTACAGTCTGTTTGAGCACTCTGTTGAATCTCTCAATTTGCCCATTGGCAGCAGGATAGTAGAGAGATGAACGGTGATGTCGTATTTGTCTTTCTTGTAGGAAAGCAGCAAAAGCAGCAGAAGTGAACTGAACACCATTATCTGTAACAATGCTCAGCGAATTGCCGTGGCGGCTGAACACAGTTGACAGGAAGGAAATCACAGCCTCAGTTGTAATGGTGCGAGTGAAGGCAACCTCTGGCCATTTACTATAGTAGTCAGTCAGTGTAATTGCGTACCTGCATTCTGGAGGAGCAGTGTCGAATGGTCCCACTATGTCCATAGCGATCTTTTGCCATGGACCATCTGGCAGAGGCACTGGTTGCAGTGGAACTGGGCGTGGCTTAGCGGTTTTGTCATTTGACTGGCAGAGATGGCAGGAGCGGATGGCACCGAGCACCTCAGCATCCATCTTCGGCCACCAGTAGAGGTCACGTAGTCGTTGCTTTGTCCGAACCACCCCTTGATGAGACTCGTGTGCGATGGCAATCAGGTCATGACGTAAGACTATGGGCACAATCAGTCGAGAGCCACGAAAAATGAAAAGTTCTTTGACTGAGAATCCAAGCGCAGCTTGTAGTATGGCAACAGGTCAGGGTCAAGGCCTTTGGATGAAGGAGGCCAGCCACATGTGATCTGTGCACGGAGTTTTGAGAGCTCAGGGCATGTAACACAAGCAGAGTCAAGGTCAGTGGCAGACAGAGTATGACGGGCAGTAGTCAGGAGAGCAACGTATTCGGGGTCAGAGTCGTCGCTGTCAGCAGGAGCAACGGAGCCATCAGGTGAAGGCGCAGCCGGTAGAGATAAGCGAGACATGCAGTCAGCTGGAGCATTTTCAACGCCTGGGCGGTAAATGATGTCGTAGTTGAAGGACATGAGACGAGCAGACCATCTTGACACACGTAGACCAGCACGCCCGACACCCTTGGTGGTCAGCAGCGTCGTCAGTGCCTGGTGGTCTGTCCGTAGGGTAAAGCGGCGTCCCCAGAGGTATGTACGCCACCGCTCGACAGCCCAAACGCATGCCAGGGCTTCTTTTTCCACTGTGGCATATTTACGTTCAGCAGCAGAGAGAGTTCGAGACGCGAACGCCACCGTCCTTTCGATGTTGTCTGAGCCCACTTGTGACAGCACGCCCCCTAGGCCATAGTCTGATGCGTCTGTAGACACTATAGTGGGCAGTGTGGGGTCAAACAAAGCTAAGGCCTGGCTATCCAGCAGCATTTTTTTAACCTTCTCAAAACTACTCTGTGCCTCACCAGTCCACTGAAAAGCACTGTCAGTTGGTCTCAGGCATGCTCTCATTGGTTCCACCACAGTAGCATGGTTGGACAGGAACTTGGAGTACCATGAGAGCAGTCCAAGGAAGGAGCGCAGAGTGGAAACATCAGTAGGTGCAGGGGCATTAGCAATGGCCTGTATGCGTTCAGGATCAGGCTGCAGTCCATCACCTGAAACAATGTGTCCCAGGAAAGGCAAGCTGGGTTCCCGGAAACGGCATTTCTCCTTGTTGAGTTGCAGGCCAGCTGATTTCAGGCGATGTAGAACGGTGTGCAGAGCTTTGTCGTGGGCAGGCATGTCCTGGGCATGTACAATTATGTCGTCCAGGTAGTTGTCTACCCCTGGTAGGCCAGAGAGAATGATGCTCATCATTTTCTGGAAAGTAGCAGGTGCAGAAGCAAGTCCATATGGTACGCGACAAAACCGAAACAAGCCGTCATGTGTAATGAATGCAGTGAGATCACGACTGTTTTCATGCAAAGGCATTTGGTAGTATGCACTAGACAGGTCAATTGTAGAGAAGATTGTGGCACCTTTTAGGTTGGACAGCAGTTCATCCATGTGGGGCAATGGAAAGGCATCCACAATGACTGCTTTGTTGGGTTCGCGCAGATCGACACACATACAAATTTTTCCTGACTTTTTCTGAGTGACAACAATTGGTGACACCCATGCTGAAGCATCAATGCGCTCAATTATGCCCGCCGCTTGCAGGTGATTCAGTTCGTCTGTCACGGCATTTCGGACAGACAATGGCAGGCGACGGAGCTTTTGATGCACTGGCGTAACGGTGTCATCAGTTTTCACTAAGTGAACAAAGTTCTTTGCGCAGCCAAACGCAGGTGTAGGTGTGGCAGCGCATTCCAGCACCGGAGCAGAGGAAGTAGAGACGTCAGGAGGCAGGACCCTGTTGTGCGCTATGCGAAGCTGTAATGCTGTCATGAGGTCTCTCCCCAGCAGTGGAGTTCCATTGTTCACAACGTAGAATGTGCATGGAGCTGTGCGGCCATGTAGCGAGACATTCGCGGACAAACAGCCAAGAACAGGGATGTGAGTTTTAGAATACCACACAAGCCTGACCTTGGGCTGAGTCAGCTTAATGTGGTTGAAATGGCGCACGTAGAAGCTTTGTGGCAGGATGGATACAGAAGACCCAGTGTCGACAACTAAATCCACTGTACGGGGTTGTGAATGATGGCCAGTAATGCCCACTGTGCATGTAATTTTCGTACTACTACTCAGGTACAGGTACATTCGCGCCAGTGAAGTTCGTTCTATTTCCCCTCCCCCCTCTGTTTGAAGAGTGCTGCACCGCTTCCACAGGGGCCACATGCTTATCAGCAATTGTATTCGCATGGTGCGCGGCAGACTCGATCTGAGTAGCCAAATGTAATGCTCTCTCTAAAGACACTTCAGGCTCTACCAACAGTCTTTCGCGTATTCTTGGATTACACACATGCTCAATCAATTGGTCCCGTAACATTTCATTTTCACGGTCACCAAAGTCACAGGTGGAGACAAGGTCACGTAGGGCAGCAACGTACTGTGCAATTGACTCGTGGGGAGCTTGAGAACGTTTACGAAAAGCATGACGCTCCGCCACTGTATTAGTCTTTGGATTAAAGTGTGCTTGCAATGCATTTATGGCTGTATCACAAGTAGAACCTGTGTCAGGAAGGTTGTAGAAGATCCGTTGTCCCTCCGTTCCGAGGCAGTGTAGTAGGACGGCTCTTCTTCTGGCAACTGGCCAAGCATCTCCGGTCGCGTTGATAACGATCAGGTAGTTATGAAAAATTCGAATCCAGGTTTTAAAAGGCACAGCAGGCTCACCCGGGCACGGGAGGAAAAAACTTGGAAACGGCACATTTGCAGCCATCATCTTAGCGGTAAAAAGAAATCTCGTCGCCAATTTTGTTATGTCTTAATGGTGTATAAATGACAGAGCAGAAACAGCGTAGTCTAACGGTATTTTACTCAAGGCAGGAGAGACCATGGCAACGCTATAGCAACCGTAACTTTCCCCATGTATCCTACTTCCTGTGTCACATTAAAAGTACAGGACACAACATGTTGATTGATTATCTTGTTCCGAAATTTGACAGTATAATTAAGAAATACGTAATGGAATGCATTCAAATAAAATGCGAGCAACCGGCGTTTATACGAGTGTGGTGAGTTGGTTGATTCCAGATGGCCGTGGAGAGAACACGGCGGTCGGAGACAGACAGGCAGTGACAGCACTCACCCATAGACTGTATATAAATATGGACAAACCCTCCGTGACGTCACCCATAGATATTCTTTACAGCGGAGATGAAGCCTAAAATTGAGCTTCTGGGCGCCGCCATCTTGGACATATCAGTCTGTGTTCTAAGCCCGCCTACCTCCGGCCAGACCAATCAAAGCCTCGAATCTGTGAAGGTCATGCCGTGATTACAGATGACAGCTGCCAATCAAGTTGACCACGCCCTTAATTATTCATAAAATAAATCCTTCTCTGTGCATTAAAATAATGGATTCTAAAAAAATTCACCCCCGTCACAGTTGTCATGGACTCGAACACTACTGAAAGACACCAAAACGGTTTTTTGAACCAGGCTGTAAACATGTTTATTTTGGCTGTAAAGTTGGACATTTTAACATGGGTGTCTATGGGAGTTGACTCCGTTCTGCAACCAGCCTCAAGCGGCCAGTCGAGGAACTGCAAGTTTTTGCACTTCCGCATGGGCTTCATTTTTCAGCATGGAATGTTGCCGCTTGCACTCACCTCGCACACCAGCCCCTGCCAGTCACTCTCCGTCCTCTTTGAAGAATGCAATGCGCAAATGAAGTGGTCTCTTGCTGAAATGTTAGCGGTGTCGGCGTCATTGACTGAACCTCTCTCCCGTGCTTCCCCCTATGCTGCATGACGTATCGCCACCTCCGTTTGTTTACCATGTGACGTCAAGGACTGTTGCGTTTGCGAAGCGGATGTGGGCGTGGGAACAAAGGGGGGCAGATTTACGACAATAGTTAGATCGATGTTATTGATAATAATCATCATCATAATGATAATAATAACTTTACACATAGCGGGGGTAAAAATATTAATGCATGAACCAAAAATCGATATAATTAATTTGGCTTTGGTAAACAGGTTTTCAATAGTTTATGTTTTAATATATATATACAGGAGGTTAATGAAATATAATATTTTATTAATATTCACTTTAGCTTCAGGTGTATACAGAAATATATGAACAGAACAGAAAAAAAATGCAACCAAAAATATAATGCATACACATCCAACGAAAATGAAATAAATTAATTCTATTATTTCATTTATGAATTGATTTCCATGGTGTAGGCCTACTTTTGATTAAAAAGTAAAAAATACATTAATCTTATTGGCATAGGGGCTAGCAGTAGCTCAGTAGCTCAGTAGGTAGAGTGGGTGGACTGAGCGTGTCGTCCACTAACCTTAGGGTCGGCGGTTCGATCCCCTTGATCCAACTGTCAACAGGTTGAACCCATAGACTGTATATAACTAAGGGTTGAACCCCACAAATGTAGCCTACTGATTGTACATCACTTTTGTTGTGGTAAAAACCAAATGCCATCAGAAGGGAGGTCGGGCGTGGGAGACGACAGTGATTGCTGAATGAAATCAATCGAGCTGCGAGATTAAACCAAAAGAGACATCAAACAAAGTAACACAGTCAGGCAAAGGCACAGTTCAACAGAGAACAATACACTTGATAAAGCTTTCTCATAAATCCGCGCCAAGTATTGTTGGCCGGCGCCTTTTATAGGGTACAACAACTCTGAAGGTACAGATGACCCAGACAGGGACATTGGAATATTTACTATCAGGATAGACACCACCATGTTCTTTCCCACTCTTTCGGATGCGACCCAGAGTCTCTGTTGGTTCCCAAAGCCTTGAGACAACCAGAGGCCCCATAATCTTCAGTGAACCAATCAGCTCAGGGCACGGGGTCGAGGCCTGCGTCCCCACAACCGGTGGCATGTCACGTTCACAATGGAACTGGGGAGTGTTGGTCAAACGTGAGGCCCACCACTTGGGCTGTACCAAGGTATTCACACATAGAGAAAAACGAGTAGGCCTGTATAAATCATGCATAAAAATATAGAAAACAGGTACACAAAATCACAAAAAAACACAAAATGAATCAGATAATTTGCAGTTAGTATAAGTAAGTGCTCAAGTCAGTGACCACTTTCCTTTTCTCTTTTTTGTTTTTCTAAAAAGGAAAAAGGTATAGTTAACTCTTTGTGAATGTTTTAATATCATTGTATACATCTGCAAAACCCAATAAAAAAAGTTGGAAAAACTGCTCACAAGGATGATCAGGAGAAAAGGGCCCTTTGGGTTCATTTTCCATCACACTTTGGACAAAAGCGAATGCTAAATGCCCCTTTACCTTTTGCATAGAAGCTTATTACACAAATGTAGCTATTTTTCAGAGATGCAAATGCCAAAATACAAAACAAGACCGCAGAAATTCAACTCATGCTCTGCATTACAGAACCTTTACACACGATGGCGCAATTTCCTTTGGCAATGACAGTAACTCCAATGCTCTGACGCAACTTATAACAAAGTGTAATGATATTAATAATAAGATATGCCATTTTCATGCAGCTTTTCAATGTACTCAGAGGCACTTTAAGAAGTCATAAAATAAAAAAAAGAGTAACATTAGAAATCTGATAATGTGATATATGATAAATGGTGAGCTGACCTTTGACTTTGAGTAGCCAAGTGGCAAGTGATTTAATTTCCCTGATAGATTCATAACTTGTACTGAGTAATTTAGTCAGTTAGACTATATGCTATATGCTAGATTATATGCATAAAAAATGTAAGTGTAAATATAAACATAAAAGTTAGATAGTGATTATGATTCAAAATGAATGGTCTCTCCAACCGGTTAGCCATTGTCGATGTGGGATGTTCTTCTCTGATGGAACACATCTGTGCTTCTGACATCGTCCTCCCACTGACATTTATGGTATGACGGTGACTGAATGTGATCCTCCTGACTCTTGGACAGGCACAGAGAAGACTGTAGCCTGGTCCTCAAGGTTCAGCTCGTTCATCGTACGGCCAGATGTGATGTCATCTTCTTCTTGAAACATCCTTTTCAGGGTGACCCTGCTGTTCCAACCTTTCTTTTGGGCAAACACGTACACTCGTCCAAAGAGATCAGGAAATGTGGCCATCAAATCAATATGCTCGGCCTCCTCTGACCTGTAGAACATAGACAATAGGATTGTTATTCATTATCATTTACAATAGTATCATTATAAGGTTTTAATGTATCTCTATCAGTTATTTCCAAATATCTGCAATGGAGCAAAACCTATAAAGCAGAACACGTACACCAGACTAATACGTTTTCATTGTTCAGAAATGAACCAGGGTTGTTGTAGTGTGTGCAGTCTGAAGCCCACCTGATTATCTTTACTTACTAATGTAAGTAACTATAATTACTGATGTTCAAGGAGGTTGCGTACAAAGCGAAGTAATCCTGCAGTGTTTTCAGAGTAGTTCCTTTTGCCGTCCATTTTCTGGACCAACTCCAGTGTAAACTGGAACAGCATCAAATTCTAGATAAGTGTTCTTATCTCAATATTCCTAACTTCCTCTCTCTCTCTCTCTCTCTCTCTCTCTCTCTCTCTCTCTCTCTCTCTCTCTCTCTCTCTCTCTCTCTCTCTCTCTCTCTCTCTCTCTCTCTCTCTCTCTCTCTCTCTCTCTCTCACCTTTTGTTTCCAGTTCCTCCAGGTTGCCTCCCCTACATCCACATCCAGTTCATTGAGGAAACATTTGTCCGTCTCTTTGTACTTTCTCACCTCCTCTTCATTGCCGGCAGCTTTTAAGTAATCTATTTTTCTGATCAAGGTTTCAAATTGTTTACCAAAAGCCAAAGAAAAACTGATTATCGAACAACACAACTAACCTCATGAAATGCATCAGTTATCAATTCATAATAAATATCATACTTATTACCTTGATGGCTTCCAGAAGCAAGGATGGGCCAGGCATTGCTTCACTGTAGGCCTTTCTTTTGGATTTGTGTTGATCATCCACTTCACAAGATCGTCTGAGATCACATCCTGAACATGTTCAAGATTGTAAACATTGTCAAGAATGTTGCACTCACATCTAACACCTTCACCAAAAGGATGTTCTCCTCCAGATAGGATGTAGTAGGTCAACATCCCTGCCACCTGTATGAAAAAGGAAAATTACTTAAAAATGAGAGAAAACGATTTCTCACCAGTTCTTTTCTGAACACAATACAAACCTGTATGTCAGTGCTCGTCTTGCATGGTACATCAACTTTTGCATCTAAAATCTCTCTGGCCATCCAGCACTTTGTTCCAGCACTTCTTGTGTGCAAGGTAGTTTGGCCATTGGGCAATCTTCTGCTAATGCCAAAATCAGCCAAACGTGCCTTACCGCAAACATCTGTAAAATCATTCAAAAATATATTTTATATATATACTGTGTACACAAACACACAAAATATCAAAATATGCTCATACACATTTCTTACCTAACAAGACGTTCTGTGGTTTAATATCCCGATGGATAATTGGAGGAGTCTGATTGTGTAGCACACTCAAGCTAGATAATACCTCCTTAACAAGAGTTATCTTCTGTTTTTCTGGCACATCATCTCTTAGGAATTCCTCCAGGGTGAACTCACACAATTGTAGCCCAAGGTATCCAAAGTTGACATCTTCGGCAAAGTCCATGTATCTCACAATAAATGGATGATCAAGCTTTGGAAGTCTTAGGAATGATTCCTCGTTCTTCAGCACTTGGTAGTTAGATCTAGACATTCTCTTCACTGCCATCTCGGTGCCATCCTCTCTGAGGCCAAGGAAGACCTCAGTTCCATCGCTCCCCTTTGCTATGCGGAATTCTTCATCGTTCGCAAACATTATGCTTCCAACTTTGGCAATGTTCTCTGATTTTGAAAGCTTCTCTAATTTCTCACTCCATCTCTTACTTATTTCGAACCACTTTGGTTTTCTAAATGTGGTTATGCCAGGTTGGAGTTCAGGAATATGTTGGGAATTCCCAACATATTCCTGGACAAAGGATGTGGAGAGGTCACTTCCAAGTTCATCATTATGCTCCTCAATTTTGATTTTTCGTTTCTTCTTTTTCTTCTTTTTCTTGGGTGCCAATAGCTCTTCATCAGCTGGAATTAAATCTTCTGATGCTGGGCTTGGGTCAAGTAAATATTTCTGCAGATGCCTTAGACCTTCTTTGAGATTGTCATCCATCCCCATTTCTGCAGATGTCAGAATCTCTTGGGGCACAGAAGTTAACCCGATGGATGTAAAAATCCTGTTGGCATTTTCATTTGAAAGGAGATTTGCGAAAATGCCATAGGCATACATTGCAACTTGATGATTTTTAGTCAGACAGTCAGAAATTCCTAAGCTTAACTTGTTAATGATATCCCAAGTCCAGTCATGTTTCACTTTGGCTTTCTGTGCAATCACATAGAGTGTAACCACAACTACTTCCGGTATATCTGGGGACTTATTAGTGGAAAGCAGCTCAAGTAATTTAGGGATCAAAGCCAGTGATACGTTACTTGCTATCTCTGTCAAAGTGCAAAAGACAGAATTTAGATTACGAATAATCAAAGGCTGCAGATGTTTTGAGATGTTTGTTAGGTGTTTGACAGTATCCTCAATGTAGACGTTTATTTTCTGATTGTCCTTCAGCCACTGGATACCTTTACTGTGGTATTCTGTTTCACCTGGCCCAGTTACACCAAATATAACATCAAGAACACTTAGCTGTGTCTGAGGATTCTTAAGCAGCATAACATCATCAAACAACTGGAAAACCTCCTCAGGACGCTTTTGTCCTACTGCAAGATCCAGATCAATAAAGAATTTCAGTTTTGAACAGATTTGGAAACCATGTGATGCAAGTCGATGTATCATTTGAGATACCTTTGTATTGTAGGCATCATGTTGAGGGGATGTCAGAGGACATTTTGAAACAGTTGCACCTGCACTGATAAGTGCTTTAGCAACATCCTCTCTGTCATTGATGGCAGATGCATGCAGTGGGGTAAGATTAAATAGATCACCCACAACTCCATTTGGATCAGCTTTAGCTCTCAGCAAACCATTTGCAAAAAAAAGTGAAGCTTTGTTAATTGAAGCACAATGCAAAGGTGTACAACGTCTGCGTGAACATGTGTTCGGGTTTGCATGTTGATGAATAAGAAAAGAAAAAATCCCCTCCTTTTGAAAGAAAACAGCAGCAATTAAAGGGGTGACCTCGTCACCTGCTTCCTTGCATTGGTAAAGTCCATCAATGTCATGTTTCTGAAGCAATAGCTTGAGCTCATCACGTTTGTTGTTGTTAATGCACTGAATTATTGGGTGTGTTTCCTTTATGATGACAGGCTCTTGTTGGACAAACTGGATCTGCATGACATTCATGTCTTCTCTTCACAATACCTGTGGTGAGATATAGTCAGTAGGTCAGTGCAATGTATTACAGTACAATAAACTGTTGCAGTCAATAATGCAATAATATATGTGTAATGAACCATCCTGACTCTGATTACCATTTCCTGTTTTATTTTGTAGTTTCCCTGGAATCCTGCTTTTCTGTTTGTTTCACTTCCTCCCATTATCCTGTTTAGCTCTCTCTACCACGGCAAATCAACTCATTACTCAGCTCTTCATACAGCAGTGCTCCTCCCCCTTTGCCAGATTGTCTTGCTACTCTGTGAAAGTCAAGTTCTCCAGCGTTTCCTCAAGGTTTCCTGAACATCCTTTGTGTTTGACCCTTGTGGGACTTCCCCTCAGTTTGATGATCTCTGCCTACTCCCTTTCAGTTTTGTTTGCTGTTAAATTGGACCCATCCCTTTGCCTGCTCCGCTGTCTGATACCTGCATCTGAGTCTCACCGTAGTTCCTGGTCAATACAAAAGGAAATTCACAGTTTCTCTTGTAATTTTTGGTCACACTATCTGTTTTTTGTAACCATTCCATTGTAGTTAGATCAGTAATATCTGCTTTGCTTTTAGCTCCTTTTTGAGAGGTTTTCATTCGTATTACTGTTATTTGGGTAAAAAGATTGTGTGTTCTTACCTCTTCAATTAACTGCTTTCAATAAAATGTAAATAAGGACTTGCATATTGAAATGGATTCAAATAAGATTATAGCAACACACTCTTATGTGAGTATGGACATACTTATGTTTCTCTCTCAATATGTGACAGTCAAATGCAAAAATGTTTCACACAGTTTCCTTGTTCATAGCATTTCTGTATTACATGTGCTGCATGAACGTCATTTTAAAACTATGTCGCCTGTTTTCTGTTATCAGTGTTATTCTACCATAACCACTCCCTGTATTTTGACCTTCGGTCCAAGTGAAATGCTGTTATATGTTCACGTCCGCCAATAATTAGATCGCATTTTGAATTACATTGCATTATTTGGAACCAATACATTATGGAAAAAAATGACGTTTTAAACAAGGATTGAAAAGAAAATGAATACATATCAAATCAACTTCACGTCAATACAAGTTGCAACTCTCGCTTTCAGAGAAGTTTTCCAAAGTTGTGCTGGTAATTATACTTGCCATTGTCGTGGAGAATTGTGGCAGAT
This sequence comes from Urophycis tenuis, assembly GCA_036785325.1. Lineage (NCBI taxonomy): Eukaryota > Metazoa > Chordata > Actinopteri > Gadiformes > Phycidae > Urophycis > Urophycis tenuis. The sequence goes on along the minus strand of JAXIVH010000250.1, from coordinate 163,618 downwards.
GTTCAATATATATGCTTCGTCCCACCAAAGTTGGAGCGTATAGGCCTACTTTCGGCCGGTTCTACCGCGACAGAGAAACAGTTGGAAATAGGCTGCAACTCCTTTCCCATTGCCTGTAGACATACAGACCAAGGTACAGACCAATAAACAGAGCCCGGATAGCACCACAACCTCAACGTCGTCAACGTCGTCGCCATATTGGGGAGGCCTTAACAAATACCGTAAATATAGATGGGGGAGCTTCGGTTTTCCTGTATAGAAAGCACTATAAAGTTTAAATTCCTCCACAGATTTTATGAGACGTCATTGTTCAAGGGTTCATGCTATACGTGGGGTAACATGATTTAATAAAAATCAAATCATTCTTAAATAATTGTTATATTACATCCTATTTCCCCAAGTAGAGCATACGCCCTTGAATGAATGAAGGGTTTCAATTTGTCGCTCTTAATGACGACTCATTGGAAACCGTTGATAAATATAAAGTTCTAGTTTTTATAGCGAAAAATCGACCCCCCATCCCCATCACTTGTGTTGTTTACGCACCAGTCTTGTCCTCTCAAATATGGCGGCGATGTTGACGTATCACAACAACGTGTCAAAGCAGTCCATGCGGCGTCAATGTGTATGTACCTCTGCGGGAAGATGTGTATTTCTCCAGAAGGATCCATCTCTTCGGGCCTCTCTTGCATGAATTACTGCCCCCCGCTGATCGAAGGATGTATCGTATTTCATTTGGGAAGGCAATTGTCATGTAATAATAAAAAATATCTAATTACATGAAGAGTAGAAATCAAATTATAAATATTCAAGATTCAAGATTCAAGTATCTTTATTGTCAAATGTGCTACATGGCAGGCAAATAGCACAGATGAAATTGCAGTCCTCTCAGACCTGCGATGCAAAAATGAACGATGGACAAACAAACAGACAAACGGACACCGTACAGACAAAAACACAGAAACACAGAAAAGTACGAAAAAAAGTGAGGTAGTGCGTTGAAAATGGAAAATTGAATAGTGCAAAAAATAGTGCAAAATATATTTAAAACAGTCAAAAGACAATTCTAAAGTATCAGTCAGGATATAGGTAGACTGTATGTATTTCAACTATTCAAATATATCAACACTATTTATTTAAAGAATGATTTTGGGTCAAAAACACATAGGAAGCCATGGAAGACCTCAGTTCCATCGCTCCCCTTCGCTATACAAATTCATAATTGTCCACCAACTTTGAAAACATCCTTGGGGTTTTCCCAAAGATTCTCCAACTCTTCGCTGCATCTTTCAATGACTTTTAACTGCCATTCACTAAATATTGTCAGGAATATGTGTGTGAATATGTTTATTCGCAACATATTCTGTGGTCCACAACACAGTACCCTTTACAGCAGCCGGCCCCAGTGAACCTGCCCTTTTCACCAGGAGTGTCCATGACACGCTGCAGGCTCTGTGGGACTAAAAGTATGTTCACCACTGAAGCACCACGGGCCAAAATATTGAAATGTGACAGATCATTTTTGAAACGGAAACATTTGTAGTTGTCACCAAAATCCATGGTTTGTTCATGTTCAGCATGTGTTATTGTTGGGTGTGGATCCGAGGGGTCTCCCGCAGAATAAAAGGTCAGGAGATCTTAAGTGTAAAGGGGTGTAAGACCGTGCTGCATGCATGCATGATTTAAAAGTAATCACTCAAATCTTCAATTGAATTCTGGAACTGATCGGGAGCCAGTGTAATTCAGCCCCGACTGGAGTAATGGATCCCATCACTTTGTCGCTTTCTCTCTCCCCTTGAAGTCCCCTTCCTCTGTTCCTCCTACCCCCCGCACTATCACCACCCGCCACCATCTGAAAGCCCTCTCTCCCTCCACTCTCTCGTCTGCTGTTCTCTACCCCCCCCCCCCCCCACCCCCACCCAGTTTGACCTTTGCAATGTTTCTTATTTGAAAATAGCAGGATTGGACAAGTGCCTTCAAGTGTTGTCTTATGTCTTAATGGTGTATAAATGACAGAGCAGAAACAGCGTAGTCTAACGGTATTTTACTCAAGGCAGGAGAGACCATGGCAACGCTAGCAACCGTAACTTTCCCCATGTATCCTACTTCCTGTGTCACATTAAAAGTACAGGACACAACATTTTCCCCTTTGTAGAAAAGTAGTAACTACCCCCTTGAAGGCACATAACAGAACACATATTAGTTTACTGTAACCCCTAGATAAGAACATTAATCGATATTGCTAATTAAGTGCTTAACCCCTATGAAATATAGAGAGGTATGGAAACATATAACCTTATTCAGATCAGGAAAGTGGCTCATCATTTTGACTGTAACATTACTCTACAATTAAAGTAACTCAAGTGCGAACAATACAGTAACAGTGTATCAGAAATAGTGAATCATCATATCAATACCATACCAGTGTAGGAGTCACAAGTCATTGTATAATACATTCTTAAGTAACAAAGTCTTTCAGCCAGGTTGGCTGGCGAGTATCTCGCATGGGCCTAGGCTTAGGTGTATTGTCAGGTGGTTTAGTGTCCTCGTGTGTAGGTGTGTGTGTAATGATGGGAAAACCAGTAAGGTGGGAGGCATTCCAGATATTTCCATTACTCAGTCTGTATGTACCCTCACCAACTTTCTTATCTATTGTTAGAGGATCACTGAACTTCCTGTGCCCTTTAGGAACATGTAGTGGGTTTCTCACACGCACTCTGTCCCCTTTTTGAAAGACAGGAGAACGAGCGCCACGTCTGGCATCCGTGTACATCTTCATTTTGTGCTATGTCCATGTCAGTTAGTGTAGAAGCAGGCGGTGTTAAAGCAGGAGGCAGCAGTGTCAGCTTGGTGCGCATTGGCCGTCCATGGAGGAGCTGGAAGGGTGAAGTCCCAGTTGTGGCGTATGGCGTGGCACGGTAAACGTGCAGAAAGTCAGTCACCGCTGGTTTCCACGGCAGGTGTTGTTGAATGGCCAACTGTACAGTCTGTTTGAGCACTCTGTTGAATCTCTCAATTTGCCCATTGGCAGCAGGATAGTAGAGAGATGAACGGTGATGTCGTATTTGTCTTTCTTGTAGGAAAGCAGCAAAAGCAGCAGAAGTGAACTGAACACCATTATCTGTAACAATGCTCAGCGAATTGCCGTGGCGGCTGAACACAGTTGACAGGAAGGAAATCACAGCCTCAGTTGTAATGGTGCGAGTGAAGGCAACCTCTGGCCATTTACTATAGTAGTCAGTCAGTGTAATTGCGTACCTGCATTCTGGAGGAGCAGTGTTGAATGGTCCCACTATGTCCATAGCGATCTTTTGCCATGGACCATCTGGCAGAGGCACTGGTTGCAGTGGAACTGGGCGTGGCTTAGCGGTTTTGTCATTTGACTGGCAGAGATGGCAGGAGCGGATGGCACCGAGCACCTCAGCATCCATCTTCGGCCACCAGTAGAGGTCACGTAGTCGTTGCTTTGTCCGAACCACCCCTTGATGAGACTCGTGTGCGATGGCAATCAGGTCATGACGTAAGACTATGGGCACAATCAGTCGAGAGCCACGAAAAATGAAAAGTTCTTTGACTGAGAGTTCCAAGCGCAGCTTGTAGTATGGCAACAGGTCAGGGTCAAGGCCTTTGGATGAAGGAGGCCAGCCACATGTGATCTGTGCACGGAGTTTTGAGAGCTCAGGGCATGTAACACAAGCAGAGTCAAGGTCAGTGGCAGACAGAGTATGACGGGCAGTAGTCAGGAGAGCAACGTATTCGGGGTCAGAGTCGTCGCTGTCAGCAGGAGCAACGGAGCCATCAGGTGAAGGCGCAGCCGGTAGAGGTAAGCGAGACATGCAGTCAGCTGGAGCATTTTCAACGCCTGGGCGGTAAATGATGTCGTAGTTGAAGGACATGTGACGAGCAGACCATCTTGACACACGTAGACCAGCACGCCCGACACCCTTGGTGGTCAGCAGCGTCGTCAGTGCCTGGTGGTCTGTCCGTAGGGTAAAGCGGCGTCCCCAGAGGTATGTACGCCACCGCTCGACAGCCCAAACGCATGCCGAGGCTTCTTTTTCCACTGTGGCATATTTACGTTCAGCAGCAGAGAGAGTTCGAGACGCGAACGCCACCGTCCTTTCGATGTTGTCTGAGCCCACTTGTGACAGCACGCCCCCTAGGCCATAGTCTGATGCGTCTGTAGACACTATGGTGGGCAGTGTGGGGTCAAACAAAGCTAAGGCCTGGCTATCCAGCAGCATTTTTTTAACCTTCTCAAAACTACTCTGTGCCTCACCAGTCCACTGAAAAGCACTGTCAGTTGGTCTCAGGCATGCTCTCATTGGTTCCACCACAGTAGCATGGTTGGACAGGAACTTGGAGTACCATGAGAGCAGTCCAAGGAAGGAGCGCAGAGTGGAAACATCAGTAGGTGCAGGGGCATTAGCAATGGCCTGTATGCGTTCAGGATCAGGCTGCAGTCCATCACCTGAAACAATGTGTCCCAGGAAAGGCAAGCTGGGTTCCCGGAAATGGCATTTCTCCTTGTTGAGTTGCAGGCCAGCTGATTTCAGGCGATGTAGAACGGTGTGCAGAGCTTTGTCGTGGGCAGGCATGTCCTGGGCATGTACAATTATGTCGTCCAGGTAGTTGTCTACCCCTGGTAGGCCAGAGAGAATGATGCTCATCATTTTCTGGAAAGTAGCAGGTGCAGAAGCAAGTCCATATGGTACGCGACAAAACCGAAACAAGCCGTCATGTGTAATGAATGCAGTGAGATCACGACTGTTTTCATGCAAAGGCATTTGGTAGTATGCACTAGACAGGTCAATTGTAGAGAAGATTGTGGCACCTTTTAGGTTGGACAGCAGTTCATCCATGTGGGGCAATGGAAAGGCATCCACAATGACTGCTTTGTTGGGTTCGCGCAGATCGACACACATACAAATTTTTCCTGACTTTTTCTGAGTGACAACAATTGGTGACACCCATGCTGAAGCATCAATGCGCTCAATTATGCCCGCCACTTGCAGGTGATTCAGTTCGTCTGTCACGGCATTTCGGACAGACAATGGCAGGCGACGGAGCTTTTGACGCACTGGCGTAACGGTGTCATCAGTTTTCACTAAGTGAACAAAGTTCTTTGCGCAGCCAAACGCAGGTGTAGGTGTGGCAGCGCATTCCAGCACCGGAGCAGAGGAAGTAGAGACGTCAGGAGGCAGGACCCTGTTGTGCGCTATGCGAAGCTGTAATGCTGTCATGAGGTCTCTCCCCAGCAGTGGAGTTCCATTGTTCACAACGTAGAATGTGCATGGAGCTGTGCGGCCATGTAGCGAGACATTCGCGGACAAACAGCCAAGAACAGGGATGTGCGTTTTAGAATACCACACAAGCCTGACCTTGGGCTGAGTCAGCTTAATGTGGTTGAAATGGCGCACGTAGAAGCTTTGTGGCAGGATGGATACAGAAGACCCAGTGTCGACAACTAAATCCACTGTACGGGGTTGTGAATGATGGCCAGTAATGTCCACTGTGCATGTAATTTTCGTACTACCACTCGCAACATGATCTGTATATAACACTCGCGTTTCAGGGAGTTCCACTTCACGCACTTCAGTATGGGTCTGTGTAGAACGACAGACTTTAGAGAAATGTCCCGTCTTATTGCATCGCCTGCAGGTTGCCGTTGTAGCTGGGCAGTTGGCAGCATTGGCTAAGTGAGCATCGGATCCACATCTAAAGCAAGTTCTCGTTCTGCTTTGATTGACAGGTACATTCGCGCCAGTGAAGTTCGTTCTATTTCCCCTCCCCCCTCTGTTTGAAGAGTGCTGCACCGCTTCCACAGGGGCCACATGCTTATCAGCAATTGTATTCGCATGGTGCGCGGCAGACTCGATCTGAGTAGCCAAATGTAATGCTCTCTCTAAAGACACTTCAGGCTCTACCAACAGTCTTTCGCATATTCTTGGATTACACACATGCTCAATCAATTGGTCCCGTAACATTTCATTTTCACGGTCACCAAAGTCACAGGTGGAGACAAGGTCACGTAGGGCAGCAACGTACTGTGCAATTGACTCGTGGGGAGCTTGAGAACGTTTACGAAAAGCATGACGCTCCGCCACTGTATTAGTCTTTGGATTAAAGTGTGCTTGCAATGCATTTATGGCTGTATCACGAGTAGAACCTGTGTCAGGAAGGTTGTAGAAGATCCGTTGTCCCTCCGTTCCGAGGCAGTGTAGTAGGACGGCTCTTGTTCTGGCAACTGGCCAAGCATCTCGGGTCGCGTTGATAACGACCAGGTAGTTATGAAAAATTAGAATCCAGGTTTTAAAAGGCAGAGCAGGCTCACCCGGGCACGGGAGGAAAAAACTTGGAAACGGCACATTTGCAGCCGTCATCTTAGCGGTAAAAAGAAATCTCGTCGCCAATTTTGTTATGTCTTAATGGTGTATAAATGAGCTGAGCAGAAACAGCGTAGTCTAACGGTATTTTACTCAAGGCAGGAGAGACCATGGCAACGCTATAGCAACCGTAACTTTCCCCATGTATCCTACTTCCTGTGTCACATTAAAAGTACAGGACACAACATGCTGATTGATTATCTTGTTCCGAAATTTGACAGTATAATTAAGAAATACGTAATGGAATGCATTCAAATAAAATGCGAGCAACCGGCCTTTATACGAGTGTGGTGAGTTGGTTGATTCCAGATGGCCGTGGAGAGAACACGGCGGTCGGAGACAGACAGGCAGTGACAGCACTCACCCATAGACTGTATATACATATGGACAAACCCTCCGTGACGTCACCCATAGACATTCTTAACAGCGGAGATGAAGCCTAAAATTGAGCTTCTGGGCGCCGCCATCTTGGACATATCAGTCTGTGTTCTAAGCCCGCCTACCTCCGGCCAGACCAATCAAAGCCTCGAATCCGTGAAGGTCATGCCGTGATTACAGATGACAGCTGCCAATCAAGTTGACCACGCCCTTAATTATTCATAAAATAAATCCTTCTCTGTGCATTAAAATAATGGATTCTAAAAAAATTCACCCCCCTCACAGTTGTCATGGACTCGAACACTACTGAAAGACACCAAAACGGTTTTTTGAACCAGGCTGTAAACATGTTTATTTTGGCTGTAAAGTTGGACATTTTAACATGGGTGTCTATGGGAGTTGACTCCGTTCTGCAGCCAGCCTCAAGCGGCCAGTCGAGGAACTGCAAGTTTTTGAACTTCCGCATGGGCTTCATTTTTCAGCATGGAATGTTGCCGCTTGCACTCACCTCGCACACCAGCCCCTGCCAGTCACTCTCCGTCCTCTTTGAAGAATGCAATGCGCAAATGAAGTGGTCTCTTGCTGAAATGTTAGCGGTGTCGGCGTCATTGACTGAACCTCTCTCCCGTGCTTCCCCCTATGCTGCATGACGTATCGCCACCTCCGTTTGTTTACCATGTGACGTCACGGACTGTTGCTTTTGCGAAACGGATGTGGGCGTGGGGCCAAAGGGGGGCAGATTTACGACAATAGTTAGATCGATGTTATTGATAATAATCATCATCATCATAATGATAATAATAACTTTACACATAGCGGGGGTAAAAATATTAATGCACGAACCAAAAATCGATATAATTAATTTGGCTTTGGTAAACAGGTTTTCAATAGTTTATGTTTTAATATATATATACAGGAGGTTAATGAAATATAATATTTTATTAATATTCACTTTAGCTTCAGGTGTATACAGAAATATATGAACAGAACAGAAAAAAAATGCAACCAAAAATATAATGCATACGCATCCAACGAAAATTAAATTAATTAATTCTATTATTTCATTTATGAATTAATTTCCATGGTGTAGGCCTACTTTTGATTTCCTAAAAAATACATTAATCTAATTGGCATAGGGGCTAGCAGTAGGTCAGTAGGTAGAGTGGGTGGACTGAGCGTGTCGTCCACTAACCTTAGGGTCGGCGGTTCGATCCCATTGATCCAACTGTCAACAGGTTGAACCCCACAAATGTAGCCTACTGATTGTACATCACTTTTATTGCGGTAAAAACCGAATGCCATCAGAAGGGAGGTCGGGCGTGGGAGACGACAGTGATCGCTGAATGAAATCAATCGAGCGGCTAGATTAAACCAAAAGATATACTGTATTTTTTAATATTAAGTTGTTAACAAAGGCACAGTTCAACAGAGAACAATACACTTGATAAAGCTTTCTCATAAATCCGTGCCAAGTATTGTTGGCCGGTGCTTTTTATAGGGTACAACAACTCTGAAGGTACAGATGACCCAGACAGGGACATTGGAATATTTAATATCAGGATAGACACCACCATGTTCTTTCCCACTCTTTCGGATGCGACCCAGAGTCTCTGTTGGTTCCCAAAGCCTTGAGACAACCAGAGGCCCCAGATCTTCATGATCCAAACAGCTCAGGGCAACCTGCAACCTGTGGCGTGTCACGTTCACAATGGAATTGGGGAGTGTTGGTCAAACGTGAGGCCCACCACTTGGGCTGTACCAAGGTATTCACACATAGAGAAAAACGAGTAGGCCTGTATAAATCATGCATAAAAATATAGAAAACAGGTACACAAAATCACAAAAAAACACAAAATGAATCAGATAATTTGCAGTTAGTATAAGTAAGTGCTCAAGTCAGTGACCACTTTCCTTTTCTCTTTTTTGTTTTTCTAAAAAGGAAAAAGGTACAGTTAACTCTTTGTGAATGTTTTAATATCATTGTATACATCTGCAAAACCCAATAAAAAAAGTTGGAAAAACTGCTCACAAGGATGATCAGGAGAAAAGGGCCCTTTGGGTTCATTTTCCATCAAACTTTGGACAAAAGCGTCTGCTAAATGCCCCTTTACCATTTGGAAGCTTACTACACAAATGTAGCTATTTTTCAGAGATGCAAATGCCAAAATACAAAACAAGACCGCAGAAATTCAACTCATGCTCTGCATTACGGAACCTTTACACACGATGGCGCAATTTCCTTTGGCAATGACAGTAACTCCAATGCTCTGACGCAACTTATAACAAAGTGTAATGATATTAATCATAAGATATGTCATTTTCATGCAGCTTTTCAATGTACTCAGAGGCACTTTATGAAGTCATAAAATAAAAAAAAGAGTAACATTAGAAATCTGATAATGTGATATATGATAAATGGTTCTCCGTGTAGATGACAGAAGATCAGAAATAAAGGCTGTACAACAAACTCTATTGATTGATATATTCAGCATATTGAGAAGAGAGCTGCTTGCCCAGTGCTTATAGTGAGTTGACCTTTGACTTTGAGTAGCCAAGTGGCAAGTGATTTAATTTCCCTGATAGATTCATAAATTGTACTGAGTAATTTAGTCAATTAGACTATATGCTATATGCTAGACTATATGCATAAAAAAATGTAAGTGTAAATATAAACATAAAAGTTAGATAGTGATTATGATTAAAAATGAATGGTCTCTCCAACCGGTTGGCCATTGTTGATGTGGGATGTTCTTCTCTGATGGAACACATCTGTGCTTCTGACATCGTCCTCCCACTGACATTTATGGTATGACGGTGACTGAATGGGGTGATCCTGCTGACTCTTGGACAGGCACAGAGAAGCCTGTAGCCTGGTCCTCAAGGTTCAGCTCGTTCATCGTACGGCCAGATGTGATGTCATCTTCTTCTTGAAACATCTTTTTCAGGGTGACCCTGCTGTTCCAACCTTTCTTTTTGGCAAACACGTACACACGTCCAAAGAGATCAGGAAATGTGGCCATCAAATCAATATCCTCTGCCTCCTCTGGACTGTAGAACATAGACAATAGGATTGTTATTCATTTACAATAGTATCATTATTATGTTTTAATGTATCTCTATCTGATATTTCCGAATATCTGCAATGGAGCAAAACCTATAAAGCAGAACACGTACACCAGACTAATACGTTTTCATTGTTCAGAAATGAACCAGGGTTGTTGTAGTGTGTGTAGTCTGCAGCCCACCTGATGATCTTTACTTACTAATGTAAGTAACATACCAAGTAACTATACTTACTGATGTTCAAGGAGGTTGCGTATGAAGCGAAGTAATCCTGCAGTGTTTTCAGAGTAGTTCCCTTTGCCGTCCATATCCTGCACCAACTCCAGTGTAAACTGGAACAGAATCAAATAGATGTGTTCTTATCTCAATATTCCTTCATTCTCTCTCTCTCTCTCTCTCTCTCTCTCTCTCTCTCTCTCTCTCTCTCTCTCTCTCTCTCTCTCTCTCTCTCTCTCTCTCTCTCTCTCTCTCTCTCTCTCTCTCTCTCTCTCTCTCTCTCTCTCTCTCTCTCTCTCTCTCTCTCTCTCTCTCTCTCTCTCTCTCTCTCTCTCTCTCTCTCTCTCTCTCTCTCTCACCTTTTGTTTCCAGTTCCTCCAGGTTGCCTCCCCTACATCCATATCCAGTTCATTAAGGAGGCATATGTTGTGTTCCGTCACTTTGTACTTTCTCACCTCCTCTTCATTGCCGATAGTTTTTAAGTACTCTATTTTTCTGATCAAGGATTCAATTGTTTATCAAAAGCCAAAGAAAAACGGATAAGCAAACAACACAACTAACCTCATGATCAATTCATAATAAATATCATAATTAGTACCTTAATTTTGACCAGAGGCAAGGATGGGCCAGGCATTGCCTCACTGTAGGCCTTTCTTTTGGATTTGTGTTGATCATCCACTTCACAAGATCCTCTGAGATCACATCCTGAACATGTTCAAGATTGTAAATATTGTCAAGAATGTTGCTCTCACATCTACAGCCTTTGCCAAAAGGATGATGTCCTCCAGATAGGATGTAGTAGATCAACATCCCTGCCACCTGCATGAAAAAGGAATATTACTAAAAAATGAAAGAAAACGATTTCCAACTAACCAGTTTGTTTCTGGACACAATACAAACCTGTATGTCAGTACTCGTCTTGCATGGTACATCAACATCTGCATCTAAAATCTCTCTGGCCATCCAGCACTTTGTTCCAGCACTTCTTGTGTGCAAGGTAGTTTGGCCATTGGGCAATCTTCTGCTAATGCCAAAATCAGCCAAACGTGCCTTACCGCAAACATCTGTAAAATCATTCAAAAAGATATTCATATATATATACTGTGTACATACACACACACACACAAACTGTGCTCATACACATTTCTTACCTAACAAGACGTTCTGTGGTTTAATATCCCGATGGATAATTGGAGGAGTCTGATTGTGTAGAACACTCAAGCTAGATAATACCTCCTTAACAAGAGTTATTTTCTGTTCTTCTGGCACATCATCTCTTAGGAATTCCTCCAGGGTGAACTCACACAATTGTAGCCCAAGGTAACCAAAGTTGTCATCTTCGGCAAAGTCCATGTATCTCACAATAAATGGATGATCAAGCTTTGGAAGTCTTAGGAATGATTCCTCGTTCTTCAGCACTTGGTAGTTAGATCTAGACATTCTCTTCACTGCCATCTCAGTGCCATCCTCTCTGAGGCCAAGGAAGACCTCAGTTCCATCGCTCCCCTTTGCTATGCGGAATTCTTTATTGTTCACAAACATTATGCTTTCAACTTTGGCAATGTTCTCTGATTTTGAAAGCTTCTCTAATTTCTCCCTCCATCTCTTACTTATTTGGAACCACTTATGTTTTCTAAATGTGGTCATGCCAGGTTGGAGTTCATCCCCAACATTTTCCAGGACCAAAGTTGTGGAGAGGTCACCTCCAGCTTGGTGAAGTTCATCGTTCTGCTCCTCATGTTTGGTTTTCTGTTTCTTCTTTTTCTTCTTTTTCTTGGGTGCCAATGGCTCTTTATCAGGTGGAATTAAATCTTCTGATGCTGGGCTTGGGTCGAGTAAATATTTCTGCAGATGCCTTAGACCTTCTTTAAGATTGTCATCCATCCTCATATCTGCAGATGTCAGAATCTCTTGGGGCACAGAAGTTAGCTCAATTGATGAAAAAAGTCTGTTGGCGTGTTCAGTTGAAATTAGATTTGCAAGAATGCCATAGGCATACATCGCAACTGGATGATTTTTGTTCAGACAGTCAGAAATTCCTGACGTTAACATCTCTATGATATCCCATGTCCAGTCATGTTTCACTTTGTCTTTATGTGCAATCACATAGAGTGTAGCCACTAGTTGCTGGTCATTTGTAAACAAATTTTTTGGGGAACGGAGCTCAAGTAATTTAGGGATCAAAGCCAGTGATACATTACTTGGTATCTCTGTCAAAGTGCAACAGACAGAATGTAGATTACGAACAACCAAAGGCTGCAGATGTTTTGAGATGTTTGTTAAGTGTTTGGCAGTATCCTCAATGTAGACGTTTATTTTCTCATTGTCCTTCAGCCACTGGATACCTTTACTGTGGTATTCTGTTGCACCTGGCCCAGTTACACTTAATATAACATCAAGAACACTTAGCTGTGTCTGAGGATTCCTAACCAGCATAACATCATCAAACAACTGGAAAACCTCCTCAGGACGCTTTCGTCCTACTGCAAGATCCAGATCAATAAAGAATTTCAGTTTTGAACACATTTGGAAACCATGTGATGCTAGGCGATGTATCATATTAGATAGCTTTGCATTGTAGGCATCATGTTGAGGGAATGTCGGAAGACATTTTGAAACAGTTGCACCTGCACTGATAAGTGCTTTAGCAACATCCTCTCTGTCGTTCATGGCAGAAAATTGCAGTGGGGTAAGATTCAATTGATCAATCACAACTCCATTTGGGTCAGCTTTAGCTCTCAGCAAACCTTTTGCAAAAAAAAGTGAAGCTTTGTTCATTGAAGCATAATGCAAAGGTGTACAATATGTGCCTGACAATGCGTTCGGGTTTGCATGTTGATGAATAAGAAAAGAAAAAATCCCCTCCCTTTGAAATAAAACAGCAGCAATTAAAGGGGTGACCTCGTCACCTGCTTCCTTGCATGGGTAAAGTCCATTAATGTCATGTTTCTGAAGCAATAGCTTGAGCTCATCACGTTTGTTGTTGTTAATACACTGAATTATTGGGTGTGTTTCCTTAATGAGAGGCTCTTGTTGGACACCCCAGATGACACTCATGTCCTCTCTTCACAATACCTGTGGGGTGATAAAAGCATGAGGTCAGTGCCATAGCTGTTGCTTCCTTAAATGCAATATACAATTCATTGTTGCAGTCAATACAATAACAACACAACATGAATCCCACAGTCTCTCTTGTTATTGTTGTTGCATCACACTGCCTGTTTAACCATTCCTTTGTAAAGTTAAATCAGTCATATCTGTTTCTTTGTGTTAATTTCATTGTAATGTTCTGTAGGGACTTCTAGTTTGTGGAGGTTTGAACGAGAAATGTTATTTTCAATAATTGGGTTGAATAATAATGATAAACTATTTGTATCGCACCTTTCAAAGCCAGAGTCAAAAAGGTGCTTCACAACATTGAGTACCATGCAATGTCTGTACAATTTAAATAATAACAGTTCTAATAATATATTATACATAGATAATATAGATAATCAAAACAGAGAGATACAACTATACATCGAAAATAATAATAAAAACATTAAAGCATTGGATTCTGCATTATCAAACTGCTATACAAATGTACAGGTGGGTTTTTAAAGGATTTTTAAACCAAGGTACTGACTCAGCTGATCAGACATTGAGTGGAGTTGAGTGCGTTCACTAAAGTAAGAGCATGATCCCCTTTATTTTAAACCTGGGCCGTGGAACTTTAAACTGATTTTGGTTTGCCGACCTGAGCAGAGGCGTAGCCACGGGCGGGCCTGGATGGGCCTAGGCCCGTCTACTTGTCAGTCTTGTCTGTCCAATCAGAGGGCTTTATCAGAGGTTTGTGCAAGTTTAAAATGTTTCTACGTAATTTGTCAGATGTGATCAAATGCCTTGATAAATTCCACCTTTATGTCATAAGTATAACCAGGCCTGTATTAAGACAATGTGGTGCACTGGGCACTTTACCCCCCCCCAAAAAAAAAAAAAAATCACACATAATCAAGGGGATTTCTCATATGTATGCTAGCCATTACAAAAAAAAAGATATTTGCGCATTCTTTTTGACCGACTCATGAATGGTCATGTAATCTTGATTTGTTTATCATGATCATTATTACTATTATTATTATTATTATGACATTCATAACGAGTAATGTATGGGCTTTTAACAATTTCAAGTGAATAATATAACAATATATGAAAAATATTGTTAAAGCTTGTGTCATGTGGGGCCCCCCCCACTGGTTGTGAATGGTTGGGGCCCCTGGGCACTGGCCCAATGGCCCTTATGGATAATCCGGCCCTGAGTATAACAAGCTTTTGATTCATGTTTGTATGGTGCATCTAATCTTGGCCTATCTTATGTTCAATCAAATTGGCTTTGCCCACCCGTTTGAACATTTCTGGCTACGCCACTGGATCTGAGGGGTCTCCCGCAGAATAAAAGGTCAGGAGATCTTAAATGTAAAGGGGTGTAAGACCATGCAATGATTTAAAAGTAATCACTCAAATCTTCAATTGAATTCTGGAACTGATCGGGAGCCAGTGTAATTCAGCCCCGACTGGAGTAATGGATCCCATCACTTTGTCGCTTTCCCTCTCCCCTTGAAGTCCCCTTCCTCTGTTCCTCCTACCCCCCGCACTATCACCACCCGCCACCATCTGAAAGCCCTCTCTCCCTCTAATCTCTCATCTGCAGTTCTCTACCCCCCCCCCCCCCCCCCCACCAGAACCTCTACCCACTACCCTGCTGTCTTCCCTCTCCTCCTCTTTGGACTCCCTCTGTCTTGAGCTCGTGTGGTGCTGGCAAGTTATATCAGTTTGCAGCCTCACCTCCAAAAGGGAAACAGTTGAGGCGGGAGGGAATAAGGGCGTTGATAACTTCTACTAGGTTTTTGGGGAGCATTGGTTTTGCAGTGTTTCTTATTTGTCATTAGCCGGATTGGACACGACCCTTAGGGTGTTAATTGATTATGTTGTTCCGAACTTTCATAACATAATTACGAAATATATACTGGAATGCATTCAAAGAGGAGTGCAACGGGCCTTAATATGAGTGTGGACATGTTTGAACACATGCTCTTTTCTCAGTTAGGTGCAGAGGTAAGTTTCAGCCTCACTATGTATGTAATATAATATACAAGTTCCAACTAAGCTAAATAGAAATACTTTATTGATCCCAAGCTGGGAAATTACAAAAGCTTTTAGAGGAAAATTTTACTTACCACCCACCGCCTGTCTTCTTCTGTCGAACAGTTGAACAGAAATTTCCACAGGAAGTGGGGGGGTGTTCTAAAGGGGGACGTGGGGGCGTGTTCTAGGGGGGGACGGCCCACAGCATTAGGCTTCTTTCCTGTGTCTTAAGGCAATATTGTACCATAAATTACCTCAAACTTCATGTACTAATTTGCGATAGTTGATGAAGCCTTCAGATTTCTCTGATACTTTTCAGAACACGAGATTTCAGCCTTCTCCATTTATTTTATTCCATGCTACTTTATTATGCTATTTTATTTTATTTTATTTTTCTTCGATTTTCCTTCCATGTTGGATCGGGCCCCGTCCAAAACATTTACTTGTACAGTATGACTGTAAGTGATGCTGCACATTTGATACTACTTCAACTTGGAACTACTTCAGACTACTTCAAAATGATGGAAAAATAGGCTCCATGTTGAAAAGTGATCCTTTAACTCAGTGGGGTCAAACTCAAATTCACAGTGGACCAAAATTAAAAACTGGGACAATGTTGCGGGCCAAACTCAATATTTATTGAAAAATTTACTGTGATTGAGCATGTTTTCCCTTCTCTCCAGATATATAATGTTGAACCTTTTTATATGGAAACAAACTTTAGTTCTGCGTAAACATTTAATCTGGAACAAGCAAAGCTTAATATTGTACAGAAATTAAATTGTAAATAAAACACATCAGCCTTCTTAACCGTACATTCTGGGTATTTCTTATTGAGGAACATATTGTGTGTCTATCAGTGTGAGCGTCACTCTGACGCCTTTCTAACAACTGGTTTCTAACTTCTTGTCAACTACAGATAGTTTCCTAGCATAAAGTGACAAGTCCCAGGGCATGTCACCCTGACTCCACCATACACTACTGTATTATCAACGGAACACGTATCATCTGCCTGTTGTGTGACGCCAGTTGCTGTTCTGTCACTCTCTGTTAATTCTCCTTACTTCAAATACTCAAAGAATGCCAGCGTTCGGTGGAAGAAGAGGAACTGCACCGGACGGGACACAGGTTCGGCTGAACGTGTGTCCTGTCATTGCCATCCGAGAACTATACTGTAATAAAACCCTCCAGCTGCGATCCTCCAATCCACTGTCCTGGCCTTATTGACTACCATCAACAATTGCTCTCACCTAAAATACACAACGCAGAGTTAGAATAACCTAGCCAGAAAATACGGTTATTTCCAACAGCCACCCGCCTGTCTTGAAAGCTCCTGTTTTCCATCGTGTTTGTCCTGTCTTCCTCCGTGTTTGTCCATTTTTGGGGAGGGGTGGATGAAGTTTGTCCGAGGTGACTGACTGGTAGTACGGATGCTACTGATTGTCAACAGAAAAGGAGGGGGTGGGGGGGGGGGGGGGGGGGGGCGCTTGGCGCTCTCGACTGATGCGCCAACGCACTAACAAAGCATTCTGGGATTTGTAGTATTAGCGGTGTATGCGCCTGTTGGGCCAGCTTTAATACACATTTGATATGATCTCGTGGGCCAAATATTTTTTCACCGCGGGCCAGATTCACTCACACACACGCACACACAGACACATTTCTTATGCTTCTTGTACAATGGTGGCACATGGTAATTAATCTGATTAAAGATGTCAGAACCACTTTAGATCATAGTTGTAAATCATTTATTTTGATATTTCGTAGATAGTTTACAGTATAATTTTAGAGAAACATTCACCAGGCTTAAAATAGTTGAAAAACGTAATCTGAGCGATATGATACAGCCTGGAGATTCATCCCCTCCCCCAGATTAAAGGCATTCCTCTCACATAGGTAAACACTTTGTTTAGAGAACGTCAATGTTGTATCCAAAGAAATCTTTTGCTAAACACTCTGCTGAAGAATGCCATGCTGTTGCAAAATACATAATTTTTTCAATGCAAAAACCTACTCTTTGTGTTGATACACTTGTTATTTTCCACATTCATTATTTTGAGGGAAAGGAAAAATATGAATGACAGGAAAGGCATTTCAACACAGGCTGATGTAGTTCAATATCTCCCTGTGTTTACAAATGATGCAGATGCTAAACATTGTGGCCAAGTGGATCTGGATCCCAATAAATATTTCCATGAATAGGCCTCTGTAAATTCTAAATGATGACTGTAGTCGACCACCAACAACATCATTATTTACTAATGAATTCTAATGTAGCTCCATGATTGGTCCCTATTAGACCATGTAGCTCCTATGATTGGTCCCTATTAGACCTGTGAGGGGTTCTTTTTCTATGCACTATGAACAATGACAGCAGATTCCTCTCTTCAGTAAGCTATCGTACCTCTGGACTCAGCCTATGTGCACATGGGGTTGTGTTCACATCTCCTGTATTGCAAGAGGATTTGAGCGATAGCCCTTAACTCTCAATACAACATACCAAAAGTATGACACCGCTTCCTGGCAGAAACTATGATGAAAGGTTTGTGCTTTGGAGACAATTCCCCGATTTCAAAGCAAGGGAGTGTTATGGGTCATCCCTGCCAACAGGGGGTGACACAGTGGCACTGGGTTGGACGAGGAGAGTTCACTACCTTACTGTCTTGGCTGAACGTCAAGTCTGTGTTGAACCATGTTCCACGCGTTTGTACCGGTACAAACGCGTGGAACATTAAAATCAATGCAAAATTAATGTATTTTTGTCCTTCCACGGATCATGTTATGTTGTGAGAGTCTGAAAGGCACACACAACAGGTTTCTGTTTCTGGGAGTGTACAGCCATCTCCACTGGAACAATGGCCTAGCTCTTGCTATGTTTCAATTGACAGAGGAGAGAAATGTAGACATGTTGTTTCATCAAGTCTTCAGTCTGTCAACACCTTTCCAATGTGCTTGCACTACACAACTAATGATAAGCCATGAGGCTGACGTCGAGACAGGCAGGTCTCACCTACCAACACTGCTCTGTAGTAGAAGCTAAAGACATTCAGTCTGATAAAGAGACTAGCATCTGACCCAGAAGTTTACTATGTACAGAAACAATAAACAAATAAATCAGAGCAATAATTTAGGACTTTTGTCGTGTCCCTTCCCTCTACTTTTGCGTTTACAAAAAAAAAAAAGCACACGTGTAGAGTGGAAGACGATTGGATGCAATGGGGCCTGTTCAGCCCCCCCCCCCCCTCCCCTCCCCAGAGAACTCACAAGCTCAAGTCAATGATGATGTGCTCGAATATCTGAGTGTTGCCCTTGAAGCTGGAGGCAAAGATGAAGTCCCTGCGGCCGGTGGACACCAGGGTGAAGGAGCGCGGCGCCTGGATGTACACCTCCTTGAAGCGCTCAAAGAGCTTCTCCTGCGCGTCCCACAGGTAGATCTGCGAGAAGGTGTAGTCGCTGCCCAGCGCCAGGTAGTGGCGCTCCTTGAAGGAGAAGGGCTGCAGAATCATGGAGCCTCGGGACGGCAGCGCCTGGATCTCCACAAACTGCTTGGCGCCCCAGTGCAGCACCTTGGAGTCGCCGATGTAGCGCGTCATGGCCAGGTAGAGTTCCTCCTTGACGCGGAAGTGTTTCACCGCCACCACGTCCTCCATGTTGGGTATCTCGCCCTGCTGGGTGAACTTCTGGCTGCTGCGGCTCCACTGGTAGATGACCGGCACCTGGGAGCGGCTGGCCAGGATGAGGTGCGCCTTCCCGTCCACGTCCAGGAACTCGGCGTCCGTGTCGCGGAACCACTCGTGCAGCGACTGGTGCGAGTAGAACCCCTTGTCGTTCCACTTGTACAGCGTGGAGAGGCCCGCCTTGGAGCTGTCGGCGATCACAAAGTACCAGTCGGCGCCGATCTGGAAGGCCTCGATGTCGTTGGGCTTGGAGATCTTAGACACCTCGATGTCCTGGAACTTGTTGAACCTGCTCTGGTCGTCGTCAAACTGGTAAATGTGGGATCCACCAAAGAGCTGAGCCACGATGACAAACACCAGGCTCTGGATGACCACAGCCTTGCACCCCACAATGGACTGGCCTAGAAAGGGTTACAGAGGCAATCGCGTTCAGCCAAGTGCAGCGGGGAACGCGACGACAGAGGATGTCATGTGACGCGTATGCGGGCCAATCTAAATAACAACCACGTATGACAGCTGGTAAGATCGGTGGATCGGGATGACTGTAGTTCTCGTCAAGACATCTCGCCACACCTGTGATATTGTCGTACGTCCTGAAGTTCATCTCGATGTGGTCCCACTGCAACACCATGCAGCTCTCCGTGTTGGGGGCGGCGATGGCCACGTACACGTCATTCTTGTACGTGAACGTGTCCACCGACAGCGATTCCGACGCCACAGACTGGTGGAGGGTGAAATCTGCGGAGAGAGGCGGCGCTTTAAAACACTCGGCCGAGGGGGGGGGGGGGGCATAGCGCAAGTCAGAGCGCAACCATGTATGCTGCCCATGTGTTGTAGGCAGTTGTGAGTGAGTGAGTGGGTGGGAGGGTGAGTAGGTGGGTGGGTGAGTGAGTGAGTGAGTGAGTGAGTGAGTGAGTGAGTGAGTGAGTGAGTAGGTGGGTGGGTGAGTGAGTGAGTGAGTGAGTGAGTGAGTAGGTTGGGTGAGTGAGTGAGTGAGTGAGTGAGTGAGTGAGTGAGTGAGTGAGTGAGTGAGTGAGTGAGTGAGTGAGTGCGTGCGAGGGGGTGCCCCCTCACCCGTGGAGGTGCACTCGTTGTGCAGGCTGGTCATGTCATTGAGCCTCTTGCCCTTCATGGCCTCCGGACCGGCACACACGACATCCGACACCGTGGCGTTGGTGCTCTTCAGCCACGCCATCAGCCACTTTGCCCGGCAGTCGCACTCAAAGGCGTTGCCGCGGAGGTCCCTGTGAAGAAGGTCACATGTCAGGCGATACGTCCGCACGGCGGGCGCGCGGGGGGTTCGAAACGTCCCGCCATTGATCTATTTATACACTCAGCCTTTTGTCCAAAGTGACTTACAGCGAGTACAGGTACAAGTCATTTCATCTCTGACCTCCCCCCATGGGGGGGGGAGGGTTCAAGGATCTTACTCATGGATGCATACAAATCAATCAAACCTTGGACCTCATGGACGGGATTTGAACCCTCTGCTGCGCTAGGCTAACCCCAGCAACCCAACCCGACCCGACCCAAAGCTTTTGCTGAAAGCGGAAAAATCGATGGCGAGGTGTGTTACAAAAAAAAAAAAGGGTACGGGCGGTACTGGTTGGTACTGGTTGGTACTGGTTGGCAGACGGCCCGAAAGAAGAAGAATCAAAGTACACACAAGTACACGTTGAATGCGGTGCCTTGGTGACGATGGCGGTCACAACACCAAACCTACAGCTCTATCAAGGAGTCCAGGTCAATGAAGAGATCCCTGGGCAAGGCCTTTATCTTGTTGTTGGCCAAAGACCTGCGAAAAGAATGAAGACTGTCAAGGCAATCTGAACAAGATTCAACTACCCCATCATTTTAACGTGAAATGTTTACATTTAGGGCATTTAGCAGACGCTTTTATCCAAAGCGACTTACAAAAAGTACTTTCGACCTGTTTTTTTTTTTTTTTTTAACTTGTCTGTTAGGTGTCCTTGAGTGCTTTGAAAGGCACCTTTAAATAAAATGCATTATTATTTGTCAGAAGAAGTTGAAACCTATGATCAAAAGACAGGCTGGATGAACGAGGAGGACAGTGCATGTATTCATGAAGCTTTGCCATTGAATGCTTAAAGCATTGCCCATTTTGTCATTGGATGTTTGCTGTTTCTTTTGGGGGGTTTCTGTGACACAGAGGAGACAATGTGTTTTCATAGTACAGACCAGACTAAAAGGCTAACGAACGCAGCACTGACATTAGATAAAGGATAAAGGGGGCATTTAGCAGACGCTTTTGTCCAAAGCGACTTACAATCAGTATGTTTTTGGGGTTCGACATATGGACAGTTGGAGGAGGAGGGGGGTTCAAGGGGATCGAACCGCCGACCCTACGGTGAGTGGACGACCTGCTCTGCCCACCCGCTCTACCCACTGAGCTACTGCTGCCCGCTATTAGATGGCATTAGTATCACAACTTACAGATGAGTCAAGTCCCTGAGTCCCCTGAAGGCATACTTCGATGCTGTCTCCAGTTTGTTACTCTCAATGAATCTGTAAAACACAGCAACGCAACATCGTGAATTACATTATCCCTGCATTGGGGCGCCAAATACAGACGAAAGGGCCATACAGTACATATAAACATCATATCATATTTGACAGTGTCTCATCCACAACCAGACGGTTGCGTGATAAACATTCTTCAACGCACATAGGGTCTGCTTCATGGGATGGCGGTATCATATCTCTTAAAGGGGCTTAAGGAAGACTCACAGGTACTCCAGGTGTGGCAGGCCAGAGAACGCATCGTCTCGGATGGTGGTCAGAGAATTGGAATTCAGAAGCCTGAAGTGCACAAGAAAGATGGACAGATGGATAGATTTACATTTACATTGAGGGGCATTTAGCAGACGCTTTTATCCAAATCGACTTACAAAGAGTACATTTGTCAGAAGAAGGTGAAACATTTCATTGCTGCTAATACAGTAAGAAAGTCACCAGAAGAAGTTTTAAGCATTTCAATTGCTAGGCTAACCATTGCTAGTATACAACAACTCTGACTAAGTGCCAAGTTACAAAGAGCAATTAAAGTGCCAAGACGTACAACATACAAGAGCATGAGGATAGTTTTGTTTTTGTTTTGTTTTTTAAGAGGATGGATGTTATGCAGGGTTCAGGTGAACTCTGAACAAGTGGGTCTTGAGTCTCTTCGGGAAGATGGGGAATGACTCTGCAGTCCTGGATAGATGGGTGGATGGATACTTTATTCGTCCCGAGGGAAATCTTTGAAACAAACAGGACAAACAAATCGCACGCCTTCACAGCGCAAAACACCAAGCATCCGTCCACCATTTTTGTTCGTTTCAAATGAAACGGGAATTTGTAACAAAGCTAGCTATAAAGAAAGACACATAGTTCGCTAACATCGCGTTTCGATTCCTTAAGCTACTCTGCACTCACGTTTTCTTTTTTACAAACCTGCTTGTGCAGCACTTTTCGTAGTCGCTCCGGTATTGATTGTTGTCCACTTGGGCTGCTCTCAGCGATCACTTGTGAGTGGCTTTGAGTAAAAGTGTCTGCTAAATGACTGCATGCAAATGTATTCCTATCTCCTCGAGTCAAGACATTTCCCGGTGACCAGAGGAGGTCATCACAACAGGACATGACAGGACACATATCACCTTAACAGCCCAATGACTGCTGACACCACCAAGACCACAGGGAGTCAGCATATCACATTGCTTGCATTGACAAAAAAAAAAAAAGTGTTTGTTTTGGGGGTTTTTGATATAACTGATATTCCCTTGCAGTGTGAGACAAAAAAGATACAAATTAATTATCAAACTGACTTCATTCTTTATCTGCAAGTGAACTGTTTGAATATGGAATTTCCCCAGGGATGCAGTGATGTATGTTTATTACTTATGGAAGTATAATTATAGTCCTTGTGTGTGTATTATATTATCAAGTTGCTTCAAATTATGCTAGATATTTAGGCTACTGTGTGTACATATATACATGTATTTACATTTTATATTCGACATCGGTATTTGCTCAACTACACGCCTTCTACAGCAATATCCTTTCATTCCTTTGTATCTAATGTCAATGTAAATAATTCTAAAACGTGGTAGATGAATACAAAATATGGGGTTGTTGAGATACATATCAAATCAGTGGCGAAGCTAGACCTTTTTTGGGTGAACTTGCCTTAGCCCACCCTATCGTTTTGCCCTCAAACCTAATATTCCTTTGGGTTTTTTTTTTTTTTTACACAAGCAGTGAGAGGATGGATGCTAGTGTAGATAGAATTACCCCCCACCAGAATACATTACGGATCTCCACTAGGTCACCCTTAAATGCAGCAGAATGCAGGAAATCACATCTACGGTCTTCAAAATACCACCCCGCCCCCCCCCCCCCCCCCCACCCCGCACCCCGACTTCCTGGGGGGCCTGAGCCCGCCGAAAGTCAGATCCTAGAATCGCCCCTGGCTCGAATGATCGGACAATGAGCCAACCTCAAACAGGCTTCAAGAGAAAGAGAGCAGATTAAGAGAACACAGAAACCTTCGCTCATCTCCGCTACCCGGCGTCCCAGAAACAGCTCTGAGCGTCGAGAGAAAAATCGATTTCTGATACGTTGGGCTGTGTCCCCGATCTGACCCTGACGGCACATTAGTTATGATTGCTTTAATGCACACCGAATTCCACTCGAGAACTGCTGAATCGGGACAGCAGTCCCGATTCAGCAGTTCTCGTACTGTATGCACTCTTGTTGTGTTGTTGGAAAGGAATCGTAAACTCGTTTGTTGCAGGGGGATTGCCCAGAGAGCATAGGGGCTTGTGTCCCAGCTATAAAGGTCCCTGGTGCACATCCCCATCCCCACTACTTTGTCTTAAAGTAGACTTAGATCTGTGATGATATTATATAGTTATTGCATCATGCTGTACTGATAGGCATGCTACTGTACTTGACGGTTACTGTATTGAATCAAATTGTACCCATGGTGTCACACTCTACTGTACTGCATTGGACTGTATCGTATCGGGTTGTTTGATATCGGACTGTCCAATAACATTCCAATAGTGTCCAATAATGTAACTAGTCTCTGCTCCATGCCCACTTTCATGGAGCATGGAGATCCATGAGCAATTCAACAGAGACAATCGTAGTTTTTGGTCGCTGGAGTTTAATGCCAACGAGCCATCTCATGGCGGAGAACAATAACCCTGAACGCCTGGTGGGCCTGTGAGCCTCTCGTCTCCTCGCTGCATGTTCGCTCAGACCTGAACGACTCCGCCTGCGCCAACGGCCGAGTCATCATTCAGCCGCCGTGATTTCACTGTGTTCTTATGGCTAAAGGTGGTCGTTTTTTGGGGCTTGGCTTCACCTAAAAGTATGGGAAGTAAAATGTCCTGATACAGATCTGTTTAGAAGAATAGACTATAGAATGTGTCTACAGAGCGACGGCCATGATCGTTTATTTTGACGTCATCGATGACAATGTTTACTTTTAGATAGCCTATTGACAATGCTTTTGCGATCTTTTAAATTAGTTTTAGATACTTCAGATGCTTTAGATATTTGACAATGCTTTGAATGTTTGACAATACTTCATATATATGATGATATTTACATTGACATTCTATAATGCCAGACTCTGACAAAACTCGCTCAGCAGCCTTGGAGACATGGATGCAGTATGAGAGCCTGGATGTGTGTCTCTCCAGGGAGGGTTTCAAGTCTTTGAGGGCTTGAGGAGTAATGTCATCTAATGAAATGTGGGCCTGTGAGACTTTTAGCTGTGATAAATAAACTTGACCTGACTCCAAAATACGATAATTAAATTTGGTTTCACCTGAGAAGACTTGGTCTGGTGAAGATGAAGAAGATGGTGTCAAGCCTACTTTTTGAAAGGCTAACAGAAACTAATCGGCCTCTATAACAAGACATTGGCCATTAACACGCACACACACACACACACACACACACACACACACACACACACACACACACACACACACACACACACACACACACACACACACACACACACACACACACACACACACACGTTTTCTTTTTTGTACATATCTGCAGCAGAAAATAAATAAATGAAACGTGTGTAGGCCGATAGCACGGGGAGCCATCACAGAAAAAGATGATGACATATGTTGACGGAGAAGGCTTACAGTAGTTGGAGAGACTGCATGTGGGCGAACATCGCCTCCTTGATCTCTGAGAAGGTTCCATTCACCAAGCTCCTGCAGAAGGAACCAGACACAGACACACTCAACAACACCAACCTGAACTGGAATTGGTTGGGGGGTGGAAAGAAAACAAGAAATCACTCAAAAACAAACTCGCCACTCTCATTAAGGTTCCCAGAATGCGTCCAAATTAGGCCTATGACACAAGAACGTTGACTGACAAGTTGAACTATAGCGAATAACTTAACACGGACATAGGCTGCATGTTGAGATTGCTGCGTAAAAAAAAATGCTGCATTAAAATGGGCTATTCCATTCGAAACCATGGACATCAGAACGAAAATGAACAACGGCTTCGTTGTCTGCAGGTGAGGTGAGACTACTTACAAGGAATTGATGTCGTTGGGACTAATCCTCGGGACATTGGAGCCCCCGACGCAAATGATGGACTCCTTGGAGCAGCTGCATGTTGAAGGACACCGGATCTTCTTCAGATGCGCCGGTTGACACAGACACGAGAATAAAACAACACACACATGCAACAGCGTCCGCGTCTTGACAATTGGCAGCTGCATCCTCCTTGTCTGGCGTGCATGTGTGAGGCGATGGGGTAATCTTGGATGAAGATGAAGAAGAAGAAGAAAAAAGCCAGGCGAAGGCAGACGGCACAGCGTTTCCACCCTGCACCACGAAATACTGCACTGGAGTCGGATATAGTCCTGACATCAGCACATCACCATTTCATTATTTATTAAAATCCGCTTGTTTTCCTATAGGCTGCGCGGGCGCATCGCGCTCTGCAACGACGATGATGCCACGACGCCAGCGACGCCTTGGGAGCCTATTGATGTGGAAGGCACGTTTACATGAGAGTGCTCACTGTTCACTATTTGCACTACTATTTAGACAGACGTATACATGACAAGATTTTAGATAGCAGCAGGAGGCAGAAGCAAATCACATTTCACAAGTCACCCAGCGACGCCTTTACGTTTTTTTATGTATGCATTATTATTATTTATTTTTTTATTCTTTAACAAGTTTGGTGCATAACACAATACATGGTGGGATCCGTTCAACATGATGACAGTCATTGTCCGACCGATGTGTTTGAGGGGGCGGGTTGGTGGGGTCGAGTCACGACACGCATCCATCACGCATAAAGACTTGCAGCAGCTGTGAATGGGGTGTTGGGTATGGGAGAAGGTGTGTGTGTGTGTGTGTGTGTGTGTGTGTGTGTGTGTGTGTGTGTGTGTGTGTGTGTGTGTGTTGGGGGCACATTAGTGATAAATGATAAGATGCAGACCTACGTAGGACTACATGTACGTAAGCGACCAGATGTGTAGGTGAAGTAGATGTTCAGTCTATTTACAGCCAATGCAAGGAGCAGTATTTTTTTTTTGTGTGTGTGTGTGTGTGTGTAAATAACACTGTGCATATCTGGTGTCTGGCACATCCATGCATCATCATATTTGGAGCATGCAGTTCATCCTTAGACCCCTGTATAGTATACACCACTTGCATAGTCAGTAGATGAGGCCACATTTGCAAAAATCAAGCATAAATGAACATCTGGCCAATTTGGCGAGACTTGCATGTTTTCTAAGTAAAGTAAAGTCTGATTTGGGTCATTTCTGTGGCCGGGCTGTCAAGTTTCGATAGTGTCACGAACAACAGTCAAAATAGCCGATTT
>JAXIVH010000250.1:127500-131693 GCA_036785325.1 Urophycis tenuis | reverse complement strand
AACAGGTGACGACCACCAGGCGGGCGACAAAACACACGAAGACACGTCCTTGACTCACACAGATGTTTGGAAGCCAGCTTTTCAACGGTCCTGCGCGTGGACCCTCCCCCCCCTCCCCCCCCCGGAGACGACTCTGGAAGTGGGTGGGATGAAAGGTGGCAAGATGTTGGCATAGCTGTTGAAACGTGCACTCTGCTATGCCGCCCACTTGCCGTCTTTCCCGGCCCCCCTGGCGCCGGTCAGTTTTGAGCCCGTGAGGCGACACCTCCTCGGCTGCGCTGTTAGCGGCTGCCGCGAGTTTGTGTGTCCTCGTTGATTTGCTAGCCAGGCACACTTGGCTGTTGTATTTTGTATGAATAGCATTGTCGTCAATGACAATATATAAACCAGCCATTTCTTTGTGAAGATGTAAATTTGTATTTTTGTTGTTGTTAATTAATGCATTATTCTATAGCAAGTAAGTACTAACACATCAAGTGAAACCACAGTCATGGTACATTTTACAAAGTGAAATGATTGTTTGCCATTATGAATGTTATAACATTTTAATAAAACAGTTTGTCAATTCTGCGTATGGTCTCATTCATAATATTACAAAAATAAATCATAACATTTTATTTCACTAGCGCCTTTACTTTTAATGTAATTGTCACCCTGAAATCTTGAGATGATTACCATTGGCTGACGCTTGTCTGCCAACGTCACGTGATCAACTTTACGTCATGTGCTGTGATCACGTGACAGATGCCCATGCTTATGCGTTGCAGAACAGGGGGATCAGGTCGGAGTTTCCCTTCCTGTGCATCAACGTACGAATAAACTGTGCTTCATGCCGATATTAAGACGAAAACCCCATTAAAGTTAAAGTAGAGAGGTAAGGCCACGAGAGGCGAACTGAGAAAACACGTGATTTTAGTTGTAAAGTGCTTTTCGTTTGCATTGCATTGCCATAGCGCAGCTGCAGACCGCGATCACTTATTGAGAGTTGACACTATGTACTTATTATGCGACTCGTTTCTGCTTTGTCATTCTTGCATTTACGTTTTGTGATAATAATAATACAAGTTATTTTGAAGGCGCCTTTCTGGACACTCAAGGTCACCGTACACAAAGTAGATAAAAGCACATCCAAAAAAGAATACACATCAATATTAATAGTAGTAGAAAACACAACAATATCAATAAAAATCAGAATAAGGGACCATTACAAAAAAGGCTGCGACAGGGAATTACATACAGAATAGGCAGTTCTTAAACAGATGAGTTTTGAGGTGTTTTTTGAAATGGGGGAGTGAGTCAATGTTTCTAAGTAGGGTGGTAGAGAGATGGATGATGATTGGTTCCAGTTTGGCGTCTATGGTTGATGATCACACCAATACTTCATGACTTACTGCAGTTATGCACATAATTTAAACTTGGGTCACAGGAAGTAGTAGTGAGTAGTCTGCTAATATTCTGAAAACAGAATATGACTTTTACTTTGAAAGAGGTAGGGCCACGATGTAACACCGTCCCACACAACAAGTGCATGTTCTGTTCCCATGACACAAGTCGAGTCCACACATCGTCATCACTCGGCCAGACTTCGTCACGATGAACCCCGAGAACTTCTCCTTGAGTGAGAAGTTCGTGTCGCCGTCCTACGTCCGCCAGGGCTCGCAGGCGCGCCGCGGCCACGAGCAGCTCATCAGACTTCTACTGGAGCAGGTAAGCGCGGTGCAACCATAGACTGTATATATATAGGGTGCAACTGAACACGGCCTTATTTCCTGTTTCCGGTTACAACAGGAAACGTTGGAGAACAAAAAAACAACAACAACAGATGGTACTTTATTACATGGGAACTTCATGTGTCACTGCAGAAATGACAGGACTCTTATAAATGTAATAAATTAATCTACATAACAGTAAATGTTTCTGTACATTTATATTTACATTTAGGGGCATTTAGCAGACACTTTTATCCAAAGCGATTTACAAATACTACATTTGTCATAAGAAGGTGAAACATTTCATTGCTGCTAGTAAACTAAGAAAGTCACCAGAACAAGTTTCAAGCATTTCAATTGCTAGATTAACCATTGCCAGTATACAACATCTCTGACTAAGTGCCAAGTTACAAAGAGCGATCAAAGTGCCGAATTACAAAGAGCGTCTATAGACACTAGTAATGTTAATCTAGATGCAAAAAAAAGATGGTTGACGCAATAAGATACAAGACTAGGTTACACTGTACGCTGTATGCTACATTGGTGATGTAAGATTGGCTGTTGGGGTCGTTTTGTGCGTTGAATGTAGGGTAAGTGTCCAGAGCGGGGATGGGGCGAGGACACCATAGAGCTCTTCCTGAGCGAGCTGGCGCTGATGGACAGCAATAACTTCCTGGGCAACTGTGGCGTGGGGGAGAGGGAAGGCCGTGTGGCGTCCAGCCTGGTGGCACGGCGACACTACAGTTTGTCGAAACCGCTCGGTGAAAAATGTCATGTTTCTGCGAAATGAACATTCGATGTGTTTGGACGTTTCTTTGAACCGGTGCTTGGAGATGTTGGGTTGAAGAGTCTGTGGTAGAAGTAGAATTGCGTTACGCAGATTGGGTACTAAGTTACAAACAAGTGGTGGCTGTGATCATTCTATCATCATCATCTAGTTCCAAGATATGGTATCAGGGCGGTAGCACAAGAGTAAAAACTAAAATCTAAAATCAACTAAAATCATAACTATCTATCATATATGCATCAGTAGTGTATATAAATGCAATATAAATGCAAACACATGACTTACCATTGAGGGAGGCATTACAAGCAGTATAGGGTACCTTATTGAAACTAAAATGCCTGACCTCTTGTGATCTCTTTAATATTGTCCCCTATCTGTTGCCGTCCAGGCTGATCCATGGCATCGGACGTTCAGGTGACATCGCTGCTGTCCAGCCCAAAGCGGCGGGATCCAGCCTGCTGAACAAACTGACCAACTCGGTTGTACTGGACATTTTAAAACTCTCAGGTGGGTTGATGCTGCTGTCACCTGTTTAAATATGTATCCAAGAGGTCCACCGCAGAAGATGGCTGAGCAATCTTTGGTATTGGAAAGAAAATGGCAAACTTCAGTGAGACCGGTGTTGGCTATTCTGCAGACGCGTCAAGTCAAGGATGACATTTTTTTAAGATTTCAACGTCGCTGTTTTGTCGTTTGTTCTTGTCCAGGCGTGCGCAGTGTGGCCAGCTGCTTCGTGGTCCCCATGGCGACGGGGATGAGTCTGAGCTTGTGCTTCCTGACGCTTCGCCACCGCCGGCCCAAGGCCCGGTACATCATCTGGCCCCGCATCGACCAGAAGTCCTGCTTCAAGGCCATGATCACTGCAGGTACCGCCCCCTCCCACTCCACGCCACCCCCCCGCTCTACGCCTCCCCCGGGGCTCCTGCTGCTGCCCGGCAGGGGGGGGGGCGGTAGGTCCCGCGGTGACATCACAGCTCGCCGCTTACCGTTGGTTCGGCGTCCCGGCGGGGGTATCGACTGCATTGGCACTCGACCGATATTCGACCGCAAAAGTCTCCGTTTTAAAAACGTGAGGCGTGATATGATAACGGTGACGGTGCTGAGTCTGTCTGCGCTCTGACCCGTCGTCGCCATGCAGTTTGTAGTTCTCCGCCATGCAGTTTGTAGTTCTCCGCCTCACTCGGTACGTCTGTCTGGAGAGATGGCTCCTTGACGACAGGTCTGCTCCGTCTCGGTCCGTGTGTGCGACTGCTTTACGGCGCGTGTCAAACCGGGATCACAAGTCATTCATTCATACTCATTGTGGCCGATGCTGTGGCCGCCGCCCCCTCCGACCAGGCTATGAACCGGTGGTGGTGGAGAACGTTCTGGAAGGCGACGAGCTGCGGACCGACCTGGGCGCCGTGGAGCGGCAGATCCAGACGCTGGGAGCGGAGAACGTGCTGTGCGTCCACTCCACCACGTCCTGCTTCGCCCCCAGGGTCCCCGACAGGTACACCCCACACCGGCCGCCCGAGCACACCGCAAAATGGCCGCCTGTAATGGCCGCCAATTAGTCCGTTATCGATCAACGGCTTATGAAAGGTTTGCCATAAAAAACCTATTGATGATTGTTTTCATGAATGTAATTATTATGTATTTATATAACATTTCTATTATTTATAGATTTGACATTGAAATCGCTTCAAAGTAAATTA
>JAXIVH010000250.1:0-122500 GCA_036785325.1 Urophycis tenuis | reverse complement strand
CTCTCTCTCTCTCTCTCTTTCCCCCCCCCCCCCAGCCATGTCCCTGGATGGTCTCCGTGGCGACGGAGACGACAAGGCGGTCACCCAGCTGGGCTCCATGCTGTTCACCAGGCAGGTGTCGGGGGCCAGGTGAGAGCAGCGCTGACAGGGGGTGGGGTCTAAAGGGCGTTGGAATTTGGAACACGCAGACCCCGCCTCCCGACACTCGCCGCGCACGGGAGAGCCGAGTAAATATTTCAAGCGTTCCCAATGAAAGATTTATTTTTATTTTTATTTTTTATTCCTTTTTTTTTTCTTCCTTCCGTCAGTGCGTAATCCAATTAGGACGTTGATTCCATTACAAAAGGCATTAGAGGGAACAACATCCCCCTGCTCTTCCTTCCTTCCTTCCTTCCTGTCGGAACATTTCTCATGCGTCTCACCTTGTCACCACGTGACCCTCAGAACCGGAGCCCTTTGGCATTCTGAACGGCTCTGGACGCACGCGTCTCTTGGAAGCCATTTTGTGCGCGTGGCCACAGCGCTGATGTGCAAATTCGGACCCTGGGGGGGGGGGGGGGGGGGGGGGGGGGGGGGGGTCAAGGGTCAAGGGTAATTCTCGTGATGTGTTCAATCGTAGCAGACGCCAGGCCGTCTCCCCAGCCTGTGGTGGCGGCGGCGAAGGGAGTAGGCGCTACAACCGCACGCTCTTGGACGACAGCGCGTCCAGAGCCCCTTCCTCCCCCCCCCCCCCCAGAGCACTCGGCGCCGCCGTTCGTCGCGGTGGATTCCCGCGCGACGAACGGCCCGTCGAAAGATGAGCGTCGGGATCTGGGCGGACGCCGTCGCAGGCCTTACTCGCCCGGCGGCCATGTTTGTTCGCCGGTTGTTTGGTTGATTGGGGGAAACCTTCTAGAATCTTTGGCAACCGTGACAACGCGACATGTCCCCCCCCCACACCCCGGAAGGAGCATTCTGATTGCTTTTCAGGTTTCTAGAAGGTTTCCCCCCAAAGCGAGGTCTGGTGTGTGTGTGTGTGTGTGCGTGTGTGCGTGTGCGTGTGCGTGTGTGCGTGTGGCGCAAAGGCCTTTCCCCCCTGTGAAGGTTGCGTTTGACTTTTTCTTTTTCATACGAACCGTCTTCAACTTCACAGTCGGTGACTACGTTTCGCCACGGGGGGGGCAGCTTGTACCCTCTACGTCAAATGTCGGATATTGCCGATTGCGATGAAAGATTGACTCCTTTTTTCCGATGTGCTCCTCCCCCCCCCCCCCCCCCCCCCCCGTCCTCCCCCCCCATCCAGGGTGGTCCCGCTGGGCAAGCAGCAGACCATCGGGGGACACACGTTCCGGGGCTTCATGTCCCACGCGGAGGACTACCCCGTCCCCTACCTCAACGCCGCCTCGGCCACGGGCATCACGCGGGAAGACGTGGCGCTCTGCGTCAAGAGGCTGGACAAGTGTATGAAGGCGTTGAGGGGTGGAGGTGGAGGTGGAGGTGGAGGTGGTGGTGGTGGTGGTGGTGGTGGTGGTGGTGGTGGAGGTACAACGATGTGCGACGAGAACCCGCCGCAAACCGAGTAGGACGTAGGACCACCACCACCACAACAACAACAACCGCCGCACAAAGACGGAACTTTCCGGGAAAACCTTTCGATGGCGCCACTTTGGGAACACGGGAGACACGAGTTGACGCCGCTTTATTTTATGGCTGTGATTCTGCGCGATTTGAGTTGCTGTATTCAAACACAAGACTGTATGTACAACAACTTAAAGAAATGAATGAGACAATTGAAATAGTGGACAGAAAACTAAAATGGGGTTTTCTGTATAATATGACAGAAATATTACATTGGGCAAGTTGTTTTGTTTGGAACAACTTGTGTTTGGTTGGCAATTGTCGTCGGTCCAACGAGTAAAAAAATGTGTGATGCAACCACCATTGATACTCTGCACTGTTAAATTCCAATCGTTGAAGCCCATATGAATGTATTTTGAGCCTTGCAATCATGACAAATGTTTTTTTGGTTACCAATGGCCACTTTGACAGTTTCCCTTTGTCTCTTTGCGTTCTCCATGTCCGATGAATCCACTTGGCGATCTGCAACGCCTGCGCGTCTTGTGAGTGCAGACGTCCTTTTCGAGTACTACTGAATGAATGAATGAATTAATGGGATTTCCTTTCATAGCCCGTCTATGTAACGGATAGTAACGAAAAGAAAGTAATCAATGAATCTGGCCGAAAATAGCTCTCGCCAGTGTCTTGGGGAATCACAGCTCATGAAGAATTCAGGAGGATAAAGGACATCTCGCCAAGTTTGGTGTTCTCTCGTATGTAGCGCGTACGATAGCAGTGAAGTGTAATTCCATCACCATCTCCCAGCCAATTTGCCTTAACATTGCGTTCGGCGGGCCTGAATCAAAATCAGTTTTTCCCATCGTATCGCCATGTGAATTGGCTCGAAAAAGCCCTGTTGTATTTTTAAAGTCCTTTCGTTGCCTTCGATGCGGTTAAAAGCCACTCTCTACATGGCTACTGGGGTAGCAGGACTTTTGGTCATGATAGTGGTGGTGCAGAGATGCTGTGGAAATGGCCATAAAGTCAGATACACGCACGTATTTGGAGATGTTTGGTCTCCCAGGGTCGATTGACTCCGTCTGTTGCAGTGCAGCCTATAAGAATCCAAATCGGCTATTTTGACTGTTGTTCGTGACACTATCGAAACTTGACAGCCCGGCCACAGAAATTACCCAAATCAGACTTTACTTTACTTAGAAAACATGCAAGTCTCGCCAAATTGGCCAGATGTTCATTTATGCTTGATTTTTGCAAATGTGGCCTCATCTACTGACTATGCAAGTGGTGTATACTATACAGGGGTCTAAGGATGAAATGCATGCTCCAAATATGATGATGCATGGATGTGCCAGACACCAGATATGCACAGTGTTATTTCCACACACACACACACACACACACACACAAATACTGCTCCTTGCATTGGCTGTAAATAGACTGAACATCTACTTCACCTACACATCTGGTCGCTTACGTACATGTAGTCCTACGTAGGTCTGCGTCTTATCATTTATCACTAATGTGCCCCCAACACACACGCACACACACACACACACCCTCTCACACCTTCTCCCATACCCAACACCCCATTCACAGCTGCTGCAAGTCTTTATGCGTGATGGATGCGTGTCGTGACTCGACCCCACCAACCCGCCCCCTCAAACACATCGGTCGGACAATGACTGTCATCATGTTGAACGGATCCCACCATGTATTGTGTTATGCACCAAACTTGTTAAAGAATTAAAAAAAAAATAACATAAAAAAACGTAAAGGCGTCGCTGGGTGACTTGTGAAATGTGATTTGCTTCTGCCTCCTGCTGCTATCTAAAATCTTGTCATGTATACGTCTGTCTAAATAGTAGTGCAAATAGTGAACAGTGAGCACTCTCATGTAAACGTGCCTTCCACATCAAAAGGCTCCCAAGGCGTCGCTGGCGTCGTGGCATCATCGTCGTTGCAGAGCGCGATGCGCCCGCGCAGCCTATAGGAAAACAAGCGGATTTTAATAAATAATGAAATGGTGATGTGCTGATGTCAGGACTATATCCGACTCCAGTGCAGTATTTCGTGGTGCAGGGTGGAAACGCTGTGCCGTCTGCCTTCGCTTGGCTTTCTTCTTCTTCTTCTTCATCTTCATCCAAGATTACCCCATCGCCTCACACATGCACGCCAGACAAGGAGGATGCAGCTGCCAATTGTCAAGACGCGGACGTTGTTGCATGTGTGTGTTGTTTTATTCTCGTGTCTGTGTCAACCGGCGCATCTGAAGAAGATCCGGTGTCCTTCAACATGCAGCTGCTCCAAGGAGTCCATCATTTGCGTCGGGGGCTCCAATGTCCCGAGGATTAGTCCCAACGACATCAATTCCTTGTAAGTAGTCTCACCTCACCTGCACACAACGAAGCCGTTGTTCATTTTCGTTCTGATGTCCATGGTTTCGAATGGAATAGCCCATTTTAATGCAGCATTTTTTTTTACGCAGCAATCTCAACATGCAGCCTATGTCCGTGTTAAGTTATTCGCTATAGTTCAACTTGTCAGTCAACGTTCTTGTGTCATAGGCCTAATTTGGACGCATTCTGGGAACCTTAATGAGAGTGGCGAGTTTGTTTTTGAGTGATTTCTTGTTTTCTTTCCACCCCCCAACCAATTCCAGTTCAGGTTGGTGTTGTTGAGTGTGTCTGTGTCTGGTTCCTTCTGCAGGAGCTTGGTGAATGGAACCTTCTCAGAGATCAAGGAGGCGATGTTCGCCCACATGCAGTCTCTCCAACTACTGTAAGCCTTCTCCGTCAACATATGTCATCATCTTTTTCTGTGATGGCTCCCCGTGCTATCGGCCTACACACGTTTCATTTATTTATTTCCCTGCTGCAGATATGTACAAAAAAGAAAACGTGTGTGTGTGTGTGTGTGTGTGTGTGTGCGTGTTAATGGCCAATGTCTTGTTATAGAGGCCGATTAGTTTCTGTTAGCCTTTCAAAAAGTAGGCTTGACACCATCTTCTTCATCTTCACCAGACCAAGTCTTCTCAGGTGAAACCAAATTTAATTATCGTATTTTGGAGTCAGGTCAAGTTTATTTATCACAGCTAAAAGTCTCACAGGCCCACATTTCATTAGATGACATTACTCCTCAAGCCCTCAAAGACTTGAAACCCTCCCTGGAGAGACACACATCCAGGCTCTCATACTGCATCCATGTCTCCAAGGCTGCTGAGCGAGTGAACACTGTCAGAGTCTGGCATTATAGAATGTCAATGTAAATATCATCATATATATGAAGTATTGTCAAACATTCAAAGCATTGTCAAATATCTAAAGCATCTGAAGTATCTAAAACTAATTTAAAAGATCGCAAAAGCATTGTCAATAGGCTATCTAAAAGTAAACATTGTCATCGATGACGTCAAAATAAACGATCATGGCCGTCGCTCTGTAGACACATTCTATAGTCTATTCTTCTAAACAGATCTGTATCAGGACATTTTACTTCCCATACTTTTAGGTGAAGCCAAGCCCCAAAAAACGACCACCTTTAGCCATAAGAACACAGTGAAATCACGGCGGCTGAATGATGACTCGGCCGTTGGCGCAGGCGGAGTCGTTCAGGTCTGAGCGAACATGCAGCGAGGAGACGAGAGGCTCACAGGCCCACCAGGCGTTCAGGGTTATTGTTCTCCGCCATGAGATGGCTCGTTGGCGTTAAACTCCAGCGACCAAAAACTACGATTGTCTCTGTTGAATTGCTCATGGATCTCCATGCTCCATGAAAGTGGGCATGGAGCAGAGACTAGTTACATTATTGGACACTATTGGAATGTTATTGGACAGTCCGATATCAAACAACCCGATACGATACAGTCCAATGCAGTACAGTAGAGTGTGACACCATGGGTACAATTTGATTCAATACAGTAACCGTCAAGTACAGTAGCATGCCTATCAGTACAGCATGATGCAATAACTATATAATATCACAGATCTAAGTCTACTTTAAGACAAAGTAGTGGGGATGGGGATGTGCACCAGGGACCTTTATAGCTGGGACACAAGCCCCTATGCTCTCTGGGCAATCCCCCTGCAACAAACGAGTTTACGATTCCTTTCCAACAACACAACAAGAGTGCATACAGTACGAGAACTGCTGAATCGGGACTGCTGTCCCGATTCAGCAGTTCTCGAGTGGAATTCGGTGTGCATTAAAGCAATCATAACTAATGTGCCGTCAGGGTCAGATCGGGGACACAGCCCAACGTATCAGAAATCGATTTTTCTCTCGACGCTCAGAGCTGTTTCTGGGACGCCGGGTAGCGGAGATGAGCGAAGGTTTCTGTGTTCTCTTAATCTGCTCTCTTTCTCTTGAAGCCTGTTTGAGGTTGGCTCATTGTCCGATCATTCGAGCCAGGGGCGATTCTAGGATCTGACTTTCGGCGGGCTCAGGCCCCCCAGGAAGTCGGGGTGCGGGGTGGGGGGGGGGGGGGGGGTGGTATTTTGAAGACCGTAGATGTGATTTCCTGCATTCTGCTGCATTTAAGGGTGACCTAGTGGAGATCCGTAATGTATTCTGGTGGGGGGTAATTCTATCTACACTAGCATCCATCCTCTCACTGCTTGTGTAAAAAAAAAAAAAACCCAAAGGAATATTAGGTTTGAGGGCAAAACGATAGGGTGGGCTAAGGCAAGTTCACCCAAAAAAGGTCTAGCTTCGCCACTGATTTGATATGTATCTCAACAACCCCATATTTTGTATTCATCTACCACGTTTTAGAATTATTTACATTGACATTAGATACAAAGGAATGAAAGGATATTGCTGTAGAAGGCGTGTAGTTGAGCAAATACCGATGTCGAATATAAAATGTAAATACATGTATATATGTACACACAGTAGCCTAAATATCTAGCATAATTTGAAGCAACTTGATAATATAATACACACACAAGGACTATAATTATACTTCCATAAGTAATAAACATACATCACTGCATCCCTGGGGAAATTCCATATTCAAACAGTTCACTTGCAGATAAAGAATGAAGTCAGTTTGATAATTAATTTGTATCTTTTTTGTCTCACACTGCAAGGGAATATCAGTTATATCAAAAACCCCCAAAACAAACACTTTTTTTTTTTTTTGTCAATGCAAGCAATGTGATATGCTGACTCCCTGTGGTCTTGGTGGTGTCAGCAGTCATTGGGCTGTTAAGGTGATATGTGTCCTGTCATGTCCTGTTGTGATGACCTCCTCTGGTCACCGGGAAATGTCTTGACTCGAGGAGATAGGAATACATTTGCATGCAGTCATTTAGCAGACACTTTTACTCAAAGCCACTCACAAGTGATCGCTGAGAGCAGCCCAAGTGGACAACAATCAATACCGGAGCGACTACGAAAAGTGCTGCACAAGCAGGTTTGTAAAAAAGAAAACGTGAGTGCAGAGTAGCTTAAGGAATCGAAACGCGATGTTAGCGAACTATGTGTCTTTCTTTATAGCTAGCTACGTTACAAATTCCCGTTTCATTTTAAACTAACAAAAATGGTGGACGGATGCTTGGTGTTTTGCGCTGTGAAGGCGTGCGATTTGTTTGTCCTGTTTGTTTCAAAGATTTCCCTCGGGACGAATAAAGTATCCATCCACCCATCTATCCAGGACTGCAGAGTCATTCCCCATCTTCCTGAAGAGACTCAAGACCCACTTGTTCAGAGTTCACCTGAACCCTGCATAACATCCATCCTCTTAAAAAACAAAACAAAAACAAAACTATCCTCATGCTCTTGTATGTTGTACGTCTTGGCACTTTAATTGCTCTTTGTAACTTGGCACTTAGTCAGAGTTGTTGTATACTAGCAATGGTTAGCCTAGCAATTGAAATGCTTAAAACTTCTTCTGGTGACTTTCTTACTGTATTAGCAGCAATGAAATGTTTCACCTTCTTCTGACAAATGTACTCTTTGTAAGTCGATTTGGATAAAAGCGTCTGCTAAATGCCCCTCAATGTAAATGTAAATCTATCCATCTGTCCATCTTTCTTGTGCACTTCAGGCTTCTGAATTCCAATTCTCTGACCACCATCCGAGACGATGCGTTCTCTGGCCTGCCACACCTGGAGTACCTGTGAGTCTTCCTTAAGCCCCTTTAAGAGATATGATACCGCCATCCCATGAAGCAGACCCTATGTACGTTGAAGAATGTTTATCACGCAACCGTCTGGTTGTGGATGATAAACATTCTTCTTCTGTGGATGTACTGTATGGCCCTTTTGTCTGTATTTGGCGCCCCAATGCAGGGATAATGTAATTCACGATGTTGCGTTGCTGTGTTTTACAGATTCATTGAGAGTAACAAACTGGAGACAGCATCAAAGTATGCCTTCAGGGGACTCAGGGACTTGACTCATCTGTAAGTTGTGATACTAATGCCATCTAATAGCGGGCAGCAGTAGCTCAGTGGGTAGAGCGGGTGGGCAGAGCAGGTCGTCCACTCACCGTAGGGTCGGCGGTTCGATCCCCTTGATCCCCCCCTCCTCCTCCAACTGTCCATATGTCGAACCCCAAAAACATACTGATTGTAAGTCGCTTTGGACAAAAGCGTCTGCTAAATGCCCCCTTTA
This sequence comes from Urophycis tenuis, assembly GCA_036785325.1. NCBI lineage: Eukaryota > Metazoa > Chordata > Actinopteri > Gadiformes > Phycidae > Urophycis > Urophycis tenuis. The sequence continues at coordinate 114,329 of JAXIVH010000250.1, read as the reverse complement.
TCCTTTATCTAATGTCAGTGCTGCGTTCGTTAGCCTTTTAGTCTGGTCTGTACTATGAAAACACATTGTCTCCTCTGTGTCACAGAAACCCCCCAAAAGAAACAGCAAACATCCAATGACAAAATGGGCAATGCTTTAAGCATTCAATGGCAAAGCTTCATGAATACATGCACTGTCCTCCTCGTTCATCCAGCCTGTCTTTTGATTATAGGTTTCAACTTCTTCTGACAAATAATAATGCATTTTATTTAAAGGTGCCTTTCAAAGCACTCAAGGACACCTAACAGACAAGTTAAAAAAAAAAAAAACAGGTCGAAAGTACTTTTTGTAAGTTGCTTTGGATAAAAGCGTCTGCTAAATGCCCTAAATGTAAACATTTCACGTTAAAATGATGGGGTAGTTGAATCTTGTTCAGATTGCCTTGACAGTCTTCATTCTTTTCGCAGGTCTTTGGCCAACAACAAGATAAAGGCCTTGCCCAGGGATCTCTTCATTGACCTGGACTCCTTGATAGAGCTGTAGGTTTGGTGTTGTGACCGCCATCGTCACCAAGGCACCGCATTCAACGTGTACTTGTGTGTACTTTGATTCTTCTTCTTTCGGGCCGTCTGCCAACCAGTACCAACCAGTACCGCCCGTACCCTTTTTTTTTTTGTAACACACCTCGCCATCGATTTTTCCGCTTTCAGCAAAAGCTTTGGGTCGGGTCGGGTTGGGTTGCTGGGGTTAGCCTAGCGCAGCAGAGGGTTCAAATCCCGTCCATGAGGTCCAAGGTTTGATTGATTTGTATGCATCCATGAGTAAGATCCTTGAACCCTCCCCCCCCCATGGGGGGAGGTCAGAGATGAAATGACTTGTACCTGTACTCGCTGTAAGTCACTTTGGACAAAAGGCTGAGTGTATAAATAGATCAATGGCGGGACGTTTCGAACCCCCCGCGCGCCCGCCGTGCGGACGTATCGCCTGACATGTGACCTTCTTCACAGGGACCTCCGCGGCAACGCCTTTGAGTGCGACTGCCGGGCAAAGTGGCTGATGGCGTGGCTGAAGAGCACCAACGCCACGGTGTCGGATGTCGTGTGTGCCGGTCCGGAGGCCATGAAGGGCAAGAGGCTCAATGACATGACCAGCCTGCACAACGAGTGCACCTCCACGGGTGAGGGGGCACCCCCTCGCACGCACTCACTCACTCACTCACTCACTCACTCACTCACCCAACCTACTCACTCACTCACTCACCCACCCACCCACCCACCTACTCACTCACTCACTCACTCACTCACTCACTCACTCACCCACCCACCTACTCACCCTCCCACCCACTCACTCACTCACAACTGCCTACAACACATGGGCAGCATACATGGTTGCGCTCTGACTTGCGCTATGCCCCCCCCCCCCCCCTCGGCCGAGTGTTTTTAAAGCGCCGCCTCTCTCCGCAGATTTCACCCTCCACCAGTCTGTGGCGTCGGAATCGCTGTCGGTGGACACGTTCACGTACAAGAATGACGTGTACGTGGCCATCGCCGCCCCCAACACGGAGAGCTGCATGGTGTTGCAGTGGGACCACATCGAGATGAACTTCAGGACGTACGACAATATCACAGGTGTGGCGAGATGTCTTGACGAGAACTACAGTCATCCCGATCCACCGATCTTACCAGCTGTCATACGTGGTTGTTATTTAGATTGGCCCGCATACGCGTCACATGACATCCTCTGTCGTCGCGTTCCCCGCTGCACTTGGCTGAACGCGATTGCCTCTGTAACCCTTTCTAGGCCAGTCCATTGTGGGGTGCAAGGCTGTGGTCATCCAGAGCCTGGTGTTTGTCATCGTGGCTCAGCTCTTTGGTGGATCCCACATTTACCAGTTTGACGACGACCAGAGCAGGTTCAACAAGTTCCAGGACATCGAGGTGTCCAAGATCTCCAAGCCCAACGACATCGAGGCCTTCCAGATCGGCGCCGACTGGTACTTTGTGATCGCCGACAGCTCCAAGGCGGGCCTCTCCACGCTGTACAAGTGGAACGACAAGGGGTTCTACTCGCACCAGTCGCTGCACGAGTGGTTCCGCGACACGGACGCCGAGTTCCTGGACGTGGACGGGAAGGCGCACCTCATCCTGGCCAGCCGCTCCCAGGTGCCGGTCATCTACCAGTGGAGCCGCAGCAGCCAGAAGTTCACCCAGCAGGGCGAGATACCCAACATGGAGGACGTGGTGGCGGTGAAACACTTCCGCGTCAAGGAGGAACTCTACCTGGCCATGACGCGCTACATCGGCGACTCCAAGGTGCTGCACTGGGGCGCCAAGCAGTTTGTGGAGATCCAGGCGCTGCCGTCCCGAGGCTCCATGATTCTGCAGCCCTTCTCCTTCAAGGAGCGCCACTACCTGGCGCTCGGCAGCGACTACACCTTCTCGCAGATCTACCTGTGGGACGCGCAGGAGAAGCTCTTTGAGCGCTTCAAGGAGGTGTACATCCAGGCGCCGCGCTCCTTCACCCTGGTGTCCACCGGCCGCAGGGACTTCATCTTTGCCTCCAGCTTCAAGGGCAACACTCAGATATTCGAGCACATCATCATTGACTTGAGCTTGTGAGTTCTCTGGGGAGGGGAGGGGGGGGGGCGGGGGGGCTGAACAGGCCCCATTGCATCCAATCGTCTTCCACTCTACACGTGTGCTTTTTTTTTTTTTGTAAACGCAAAAGTAGAGGGAAGGGACACGACAGAAGTCCTAAACTATTGCTCTGATTTATTTGTTTATTGTTTCTGTACATAGTAAACTTCCGGGTCAGATGCTAGTCTCTTTATCAGACTGAATGTCTTTAGCTTCTACTACAGAGCAGTGTTGGTAGGTGAGACCTGCCTGTCTCGACGTCAGCCTCATGGCTTATCATTAGTTGTGTAGTGCAAGCACATTGGAAAGGTGTTGACAGACTGAAGACTTGATGAAACAACATGTCTACATTTCTCTCCTCTGTCAATTGAAACATAGCAAGAGCTAGGCCATTGTTCCAGTGGAGATGGCTGTACACTCCCAGAAACAGAAACCTGTTGTGTGTGCCTTTCAGACTCTCACAACATAACATGATCCGTGGAAGGACAAAAATACATTAATTTTGCATTGATTTTAATGTTCCACGCGTTTGTACCGGTACAAACGCGTGGAACATGGTTCAACACAGACTTGACGTTCAGCCAAGACAGTAAGGTAGTGAACTCTCCTCGTCCAACCCAGTGCCACTGTGTCACCCCCTGTTGGCAGGGATGAACCATAACACTCCCTTGCTTTGAAATCGGGGAATTGTCTCCAAAGCACAAACCTTTCATCATAGTTTCTGCCAGGAAGCGGTGTCATACTTTTGGTATGTTGTATTGAGAGTTAAGGGCTATCGCTCAAATCCTCTTGCAATACAGGAGATGTGAACGCAACCCCATGTGCACATAGGCTGAGTCCAGAGGTACGATAGCTTACTGAAGAGAGGAATCTGCTGTCATTGTTCATAGTGCATAGAAAAAGAACCCCTCACAGGTCTAATAGGGACCAATCATAGGAGCTACATGGTCTAATAGGGACCAATCATGGAGCTACATTAGAATTCATTAGTAAATAATGATGTTGTTGGTGGTCGACTACAGTCATCATTTAGAATTTACAGAGGCCTATTCATGGAAATATTTATTGGGATCCAGATCCACTTGGCCACAATGTTTAGCATCTGCATCATTTGTAAACACAGGGAGATATTGAACTACATCAGCCTGTGTTGAAATGCCTTTCCTGTCATTCATATTTTTCCTTTCCCTCAAAATAATGAATGTGGAAAATAACAAGTGTATCAACACAAAGAGTAGGTTTTTGCATTTAAAAAAAATGTATTTTGCAACAGCATGGCATTCTTCAGCAGAGTGTTTAGCAAAAGATTTATTTGGATACAACATTGACGTTCTCTAAACAAAGTGTTTACCTATGTGAGAGGAATGCCTTTAATCTGGGGGAGGGGATGAATCTCCAGGCTGTATCATATCGCTCAGATTACGTTTTTCAACTATTTTAAGCCTGGTGAATGTTTCTCTAAAATTATACTGTAAACTATCTACGAAATATCAAAATAAATGATTTACAACTATGATCTAAAGTGGTTCTGAAATCTTTAATCAGATTAATTACCATGTGCCACCATTGTACAAGAAGCATAAGAAATGTGTCTGTGTGTGCGTGTGCGTGTGCGTGTGCGTGTGCGTGTGCGTGTGTGTGTGTGTGTGTGTGTGTGAATCTGGCAAATCCCAGAATGCTTTGTTAGTGCGTTGGCGCATCAGTCGAGAGCGCCAAGCGCCCCCCCCCCCCCCTCCTTTTCTGTTGACAATCAGTAGCATCCGTACTACCAGTCAGTCACCTCGGACAAACTTCATCCACCCCTCCCCAAAAATGGACAAACACGGAGGAAGACAGGACAAACACGATGGAAAACAGGAGCTTTCAAGACAGGCGGGTGGCTGTTGGAAATAACCGTATTTTCTGGCTAGGTTATTCTAACTCTGCGTTGTGTATTTTAGGTGAGAGCAATTGTTGATGGTAGTCAATAAGGTCAGGACAGTGGATTGGAGGATCGCAGCTGGAGGGTTTTATTACAGTATAGTTCTCGGATGGCAATGACAGGACACACGTTCAGCCGAACCTGTGTCCCGTCCGGTGCGGTTCCTCTTCTTCCACCGAACGCTGGCATTCTTTGAGTATTTGAAGTAAAGAGAATTAACAGAGAGTGACAGAAAACAGCAACTGGCGTCACACAACAGGCAGATGATACGTGTTCCGTTGATAATACAGTAGTATATGGTGGAGTCAGGGTGACATGCCCTGGGACTTGTCACCTTATGCTAGGAAACTATCTGTAGTTGACAAGAAGTTAGAAACCAGTTGTTAGAAAGGCGTCAGAGTGACGCTCACACTGATAGACACACAATATGTTCCTCAATAAGAAATACCCAGAATGTACGGTTAAGAAGGCTGATGTGTTTTATTTACAATTTAATTTCTGTACAATATTAAGCTTTGCTTGTTCCAGATTAAATGTTTACGCAGAACTAAAGTTTGTTTCCATATAAAAAGGTTCAACATTATATATCTGGAGAGAAGGGAAAACATGCTCAATCACAGTAAATTTTTCAATAAATATTGAGTTTGGCCCGCAACATTGTCCCAGTTTTTAATTTTGGTCCACTGTGAATTTGAGTTTGACCCCACGGAGTTAAAGGATCAATTTTCAACATGGAGCCTATTTTTCCATCATTTTGAAGTAGTCTGAAGTAGTTCCAAGTTGAAGTAGTATCAAATGTGCAGCATCACTTACAGTCATACTGTACAAGTAAATGTTTTGGACGGGGCCCGATCCAACATGGAAGGAAAATCGAAGAAAAATAAAATAAAATAAAATAGCATAATAAAGTAGCATGGAATAAAATAAATGGAGAAGGCTGAAATCTCGTGTTCTGAAAAGTATCAGAGAAATCTGAAGGCTTCATCAACTATCGCAAATTAGTACATGAAGTTTGAGGTAATTTATGGTACAATATTGCCTTAAGACACATGAAAGAAGCCTAATGCTGTGGGCCGTCCCCCCCTAGAACACGCCCCCACGTCCCCCTCTAGAACACCCCCCCACTTCCTGTGGAAATTTCTGTTCAACTGTTCGACAGAGGAAGACAGGCGGTGGGTGGTAAGTAAAATTTTCCTCTAAAAGCTTTTGTAATTTCCCAGCTTGGGATCAATAAAGTATTTCTATTTAGCTTAGTTGGAACTTGTATATTATATTACATACATAGTGAGGCTGAAACTTACCTCTGCACCTAACTGAGAAAAGAGCATGTGTTCAAACATGTCCACACTCATATTAAGGCCCGTTGCACTCCTCTTTGAATGCATTCCAGTATATATTTCGTAATTATGTTATGAAAGTTCGGAACAACATAATCAATTAACACCCGAAGGGTCGTGTCCAATCCGGCTAATGACAAATAAGAAACACTGCAAAACCAATGCTCCCCAAAAACCTAGTAGAAGTTATCAACGCCCTTATTCCCTCCCGCCTCAACTGTTTCCCTTTTGGAGGTGAGGCTGCAAACTGATATAACTTGCCAGCACCACACGAGCTCAAGACAGAGGGAGTCCAAAGAGGAGGAGAGGGAAGACAGCAGGGTAGTGGGTAGAGGTTCTGGTGGGGGGGGGGGGGGGGGGGGGGGTAGAGAACTGCAGACGAGAGATTAGAGGGAGAGAGGGCTTTCAGATGGTGGCGGGTGGTGATAGTGTGGGGGGTAGGAGGAACAGAGGAAGGGGACTTCAAGGGGAGAGAGAAAGCGACAAAGTGATGGGATCCATTACTCCAGTCGGGGCTGAATTACACTGGCTCCCGATCAGTTCCAGAATTCAATTGAAGATTTGAGTGATTACTTTTAAATCATTGCATGGTCTTACACCCCTTTACATTTAAGATCTCCTGACCTTTTATTCTGCGGGAGACCCCTCAGATCCAGTGGCGTAGCCAGAAATGTTCAAACGGGTGGGCAAAGCCAATTTGATTGAACATAAGATAGGCCAAGATTAGATGCACCATACAAACATGAATCAAAAGCTTGTTATACTCAGGGCCGGATTATCCATAAGGGCCATTGGACCAGTGCCCAGGGACCCCAACCATTCACAACCAGTGGGCGGGGCCCCACATGACACAAGCTTTAACAATATTTTTCATATATTGTTATATTATTCACTTGAAATTGTTAAAAGCCCATACATTACTCGTTATGAATGTCATAATAATAATAATAGTAATAATGATCATGATAAACAAATCAAGATTACATGACCATTCATGAGTCGGTCAAAAAGAATGCACATTTTTTTGTAATGGCTAGCATACATATGAGAAATCCCCTTGATTATGTGTGATTTTTTTTTTTTTTTTTGGGGGGGGGTAAAGTGCCCAGTGCACCACATTGTCTTAATACAGGCCTGGTTATACTTATGACATAAAGGTGGAATTTATCAAGGCATTTGATCACAGCTGACAAATTACGCAGAAACATTTTAAACTTGCACAAACCTCTGATAAAACCCTCTGATTGGACAGACAAGACTGACAAGTAGACGGGCCTAGGCCCATCCAGGCCCGCCCGTGGCTACGCCTCTGCTCAGGTCGGCAAACCAAAATCAGTTTAAAGTTCCACGGCCCAGGTTTAAAATAAAGGGGATCATGCTCTTACTTTAGTGAACGCACTCAACTCCACTCAATGTCTGATCAGCTGAGTCAGTACCTTGGTTTAAAAATCCTTTAAAAACCCACCTGTACATTTGTATAGCAGTTTGATAATGCAGAATCCAATGCTTTAATGTTTTTATTATTATTTTCGATGTATAGTTGTATCTCTCTGTTTTGATTATCTATATTATCTATGTATAATATATTATTAGAACTGTTATTATTTAAATTGTACAGACATTGCATGGTACTCAATGTTGTGAAGCACCTTTTTGACTCTGGCTTTGAAAGGCGCGATACAAATAGTTTATCATTATTATTCAACCCAATTATTGAAAATAACATTTCTCGTTCAAACCTCCACAAACTAGAAGTCCCTACAGAACATTACAATGAAATTAACACAAAGAAACAGATATGACTGATTTAACTTTCCAAAGGAATGGTTAAACAGGCAGTGTGATGCAACAACAATAACAAGAGAGACTGTGGGATTCATGTTGTGTTGTTATTGTATTGACTGCAACAATGAATTGTATATTGCATTTAAGGAAGCAACAGCTATGGCACTGACCTCATGCTTTTATCACCCCACAGGTATTGTGAAGAGAGGACATGAGTGTCATCTGGGGTGTCCAACAAGAGCCTCTCATTAAGGAAACACACCCAATAATTCAGTGTATTAACAACAACAAACGTGATGAGCTCAAGCTATTGCTTCAGAAACATGACATTAATGGACTTTACCCATGCAAGGAAGCAGGTGACGAGGTCACCCCTTTAATTGCTGCTGTTTTATTTCAAAGGGAGGGGATTTTTTCTTTTCTTATTCATCAACATGCAAACCCGAATGCATTGTCAGGCACATATTGTACACCTTTGCATTATGCTTCAATGAACAAAGCTTCACTTTTTTTTGCAAACGGTTTGCTGAGAGCTAAAGCTGACCCAAATGGAGTTGTGATTGATCAATTGAATATTACCCCACTGCAATTATCTGCCATGAACGACAGAGAGGATGTTGCTAAAGCACTTATCAGTGCAGGTGCAACTGTTTCAAAATGTCTTCCGAAACATGATGCCTACAATGCAAAGCTATCTAATATGATACATCGCCTAGCATCACATGGTTTCCAAATGTGTTCAAAACTGAAATTCTTTATTGATCTGGATCTTGCAGTAGGACGAAAGCGTCCTGAGGAGGTTTTCCAGTTGTTTGATGATGTTATGCTGGTTAGGAATCCTCAGACACAGCTAAGTGTTCTTGATGTTATATTAAGTGTAACTGGGCCAGGTGCAACCGAATACCACAGTAAAGGTATCCAGTGGCTGAAGGACAATGAGAAAATAAACGTCTACATTGAGGATACTGCCAAACACTTAACAAACATCTCAAAACATCTGCAGCCTTTGGTTGTTCGTAATCTACATTCTGTCTGTTGCACTTTGACAGAGATACCAAGTAATGTATCACTGGCTTTGATCCCTAAATTACTTGAGCTCCGTTCCCCAAAAAATTTGTTTACAAATGACCACCAACTAGTGGCTACACTCTATGTGATTGCACATAAAGACAAAGTGAAACATGACTGGACATGGGATATCATAGAGATGTTAACGTCAGGAATTTCTGACTGTCTGAACAAAAATCATCCAGTTGCGATGTATGCCTATGGCATTCTTGCAAATCTCATTTCAACTGAACACGCCAACAGACTTTTTTCATCAATTGAGCTAACTTCTGTGCCCAAAGAGATTCTGACATCTGCAGATATGAGGATGGATGACAATCTTAAAGAAGGTCTAAGGCATCTGCAGAAATATTTACTCGACCCAAGCCCAGCATCAGAAGATTTAATTCCACCTGATAAAGAGCCATTGGCACCCAAGAAAAAGAAGAAAAAGAAGAAACAGAAAAGCAAACATGAGGAGCAGAACGATGAACTTCACCAAGCTGGAGGTGACCTCTCCACAACTTTGGTCCTGGAAAATGTTGGGGATGAACTCCAACCTGGCATGACCACATTTAGAAAACATAAGTGGTTCAAAATAAGTAAGAGATGGAGGGAGAAATTAGAGAAGCTTTCAAAATCAGAGGACATTGCCAAAGTTGAAAGCATAATGTTTGTGAACAATAAAGAATTCCGCATAGCAAAGGGGAGCGATGGAACTGAGGTCTTCCTTGGCCTCAGAGAGGATGGCACTGAGATGGCAGTGAAGAGAATGTCTAGATCTAACTACCAAGTGCTGAAGAACGAGGAATCATTCCTAAGACTTCCAAAGCTTGATCATCCATTTATTGTGAGATACATGGACTTTGCCGAAGATGACAACTTTGGTTACCTTGGGCTACAATTGTGTGAGTTCACCCTGGAGGAATTCCTAAGAGATGATGTGCCAGAAGAACAGAAAAGAACTCTTGTTAAGGAGGTATTATCTAGCTTGAGTGTGCTACACAATCAGACTCCTCCAATTATCCATCGGGATATTAAACCACAGAACGTCTTGTTAGGTAAGAAATGTGTATGAGCACAGTTTGTGTGTGTGTGTGTATGTACACAGTATATATATATGAATATCTTTTTGAATGATTTTACAGATGTTTGCGGTAAGGCACGGTTGGCTGATTTTGGCATTAGCAGAAGATTGCCCAATGGCCAAACTACCTTGCACACAAGAAGTGCTGGAACAAAGTGCTGGATGGCCAGAGAGATTTTAGATGCAGATGTTGATGTACCATGCAAGACGAGTACTGACATACAGGTTTGTATTGTGTCCAGAAACAAACTGGTTAGTTGGAAATCGTTTTCTTTCATTTTTTAGTAATATTCCTTTTTCATGCAGGTGGCAGGGATGTTGATCTACTACATCCTATCTGGAGGACATCATCCTTTTGGCAAAGGCTGTAGATGTGAGAGCAACATTCTTGACAATGTTTACAATCTTGAACATGTTCAGGATGTGATCTCAGAGGATCTTGTGAAGTGGATGATCAACACAAATCCAAAAGAAAGGCCTACAGTGAGGCAATGCCTGGCCCATCCTTGCCTCTGGTCAAAATTAAGGTACTAATTATGATATTTATTATGAATTGATCATGAGGTTAGTTGTGTTGTTTGCTTATCCGTTTTTCTTTGGCTTTTGATAAACAATTGAATCCTTGATCAGAAAAATAGAGTACTTAAAAACTATCGGCAATGAAGAGGAGGTGAGAAAGTACAAAGTGACGGAACACAACATATGCCTCCTTAATGAACTGGATATGGATGTAGGGGAGGCAACCTGGAGGAACTGGAAACAAAAGGTGAGAGAGAGAGAGAGAGAGAGAGAGAGAGAGAGAGAGAGAGAGAGAGAGAGAGAGAGAGAGAGAGAGAGAGAGAGAGAGAGAGAGAGAGAGAGAGAGAGAGAGAGAGAGAGAGAGAGAGAGAGAGAGAGAGAGAGAGAATGAAGGAATATTGAGATAAGAACACATCTATTTGATTCTGTTCCAGTTTGCACTGGAGTTGGTGCAGAATATGGACGGCAAAGGGAACTACACTAAAAACACTGCAGGATTACTTCGCTTCATACGCAACCTCCTTGAACATCAGTAAGTATAGTTACTTGGTATGTTACTTACATTAGTAAGTAAAGATCATCAGGTGGGCTGCAGACTACACACACTACAACAACCCTGGTTCATTTCTGAACAATGAAAACGTATTAGCCTGGTGTACGTGTTCTGCTTTATAGGTTTTGCTCCATTGCAGATATTCGGAAATATCAGATAGAGATACATTAAAACATAATAATGATACTATTGTAAATGAATAACAATCCTATTGTCTATGTTCTACAGTCCAGAGGAGGCAGAGGATATTGATTTGATGGCCACATTTCCTGATCTCTTTGGACGAGTGTACGTGTTTGCCAAAAAGAAAGGTTGGAACAGCAGGGTCACCCTGAAAAGGATGTTTCAAGAAGAAGATGACATCACATCTGGCCGTACGATGAACGAGCTGAACCTTGAGGACCAGGCTACAGGCTTCTCTGTGCCTGTCCAAGAGTCAGCAGGATCACCCCATTCAGTCACCGTCATACCATAAATGTCAGTGGGAGGACGATGTCAGAAGCACAGATGTGTTCCATCAGAGAAGAACATCCCACATCGACAATGGCCAACCGGTTGGAGAGACCATTCATTTTGAATCATAATCACTATCTAACTTTTATGTTTATATTTACACTTACATTTTTTTATGCATATAGTCTAGCATATAGCATATAGTCTAATTGACTAAATTACTCAGTACAATTTATGAATCTATCAGGGAAATTAAATCACTTGCCACTTGGCTACTCAAAGTCAAAGGTCAGCTCACTATAAGCACTAGGCAAGCAGCTCTCTTCTCACTATGCTGAATATATCAATCAATAGAGTTTGTTGTACAGCCTTTATTTCTGATCTTCTGTCATCTACACGGAGAACCATTTATCATATATCACATTATCAGATTTCTAATGTTACTCTTTTTTTATTTTATGACTTCATAAAGTGCCTCTGAGTACATTGAAAAGCTGCATGAAAATGACATATCTTATGATTAATATCATTACACTTTGTTATAAGTTGCGTCAGAGCATTGGAGTTACTGTCATTGCCAAAGGAAATTGCGCCATCGTGTGTAAAGGTTCCGTAATGCAGAGCATGAGTTGAATTTCTGCGGTCTTGTTTTGTATTTTGGCATTTGCATCTCTGAAAAACAGCTACATTTGTGTAGTAAGCTTCTATGCAAAGGGTAAAGGGGCATTTAGCGGACGCTTTTGTCCAAAGTGTGATGGAAAATGAACCCAAAGGGCCCTTTTCTCCTGATCATCCTTGTGAGCAGTTTTTCCAACTTTTTTTTATTGGGTTTTGCAGATGTATACAATGACATCAAAACATTCACAAAGAGTTAACTGTACCTTTTTCCTTTTTAGAAAAACAAAAAAGAGAAAAGGAAAGTGGTCACTGACGTGAGCACTCATACTTTTTGAGCACTTACTTATACTAACTGCAAATTATCTGATTCATTCGTGTTTTTTTGTGATTTTGTGTACCTGTTTTCTATATTTTTATGCATGATTTATACAGGCCTACTCGTTTTTCTCTATGTGTGAATACCTTGGTACAGCCCAAGTGGTGGACCTCACGTTTGACCAACACTCCCCAATTCCATTGTGAACGTGACACGCCACAGGTTGCAGGTTGCCCTGAGCTGTTTGGCTCATGAAGATCTGGGGCCTCTGGTTGTCTCAAGGCTTTGGGAACCAACAGAGACTCTGGGTCTCATCTGAAAGAAAGAACATGGTGGTGTCTATCCTTATCTTAAATATTCCAATGTCCCTGTCTGGGTCATCTGTACCTTCAGAGTTGTTGTACCCTATAAAAGGCGCCGGCCAACAATACTTGGCACGGATTTATGAGAAAGCTTTATCAAGTGTATTGTTCTCTGTTGAACTGTGCCTTTGCCTGACTGTGTTACTTTGTTAACAACTTAATATTGAAAAAATATATCTTTTGGTTTAATCTAGCAGGTTGATTTCATTCAGCGATCACTGTCGTCTCCCACGCCGGACCTCCCTTCTGATGGGATTCGGTTTTTACCGCAATAAAAGTGATTTACAATCAGTAGGCTACATTTGTGGGGTTCAACCTGTTGACAGTTGGATCAAGGGGATCGAACCGCCGACCCTAAGGTTAGTGGACGACACGCTCAGTCCACCCACTCTACCTACTGAGCTACTGCTAGCCCCTATGCCAATTAGATTAATGTATTTTTTAGGAAATCAAAAGTAGGCCTACACCATGGAAATCAATTCATAAATTAAATAATAGAATTAATTTATTTCATTTTCGTTGGATGTGTATGCATTATATTTTTGGTTGCATTTTTTTTCTGTTCTGTTCATATATTTCTGTATACACCTGAAGCTAAAGTGAATATTAATAAAATATTATATTTCATTAACCTCCTGTATATATATTTAAAACCTGTTTACCAAAGCCAAATTAATTATATCGATTTTTGGTTCGTGCATTAATATTTTTACCCCCGCTATGTGTAAAGTTATTATTATCATTATGATGATGATTATTATCAATAACATCGATCTAACTAAATCTGCCCCCCTTTGGCCCCACGCCCACATCCGCTTCGCAAAAGCAACAGTCCGTGACGTCACATGGTAAACAAACGGAGGTTGCGATACGTCATGCAGCATAGGGGGAAGCACGGGAGAGAGGTTTAGTCAATGACGCCGACACCGCTAACATTTCAGCAAGAGAATCAGAATCAGAATCAGAATCAGAATCAAGTTTATTGCCAAGTAGGTTTACACCTACAAGGAATTCGACTTGGTGCAATTGGTGCAAGGGAAAAAACAGTATTAAAAATATAAGTAAGTAAAAAAAAGTAAAAAAGTAGAAAAGTAAAATAACCATAATAAAATAAAATAAATATATATATACAATGTACAATGAATATGAGTATGAATATGAATATGGATATGGAATACAGAGCAGTAGTGCATGCAGAGGAAAATGGAAAAATGGTGGACCCGAATGAGTGCACACTGTACACACTGTGCGTTAATGTAACGCAGACGATCTGAAGATGCCACGTTAATGTAGCATGTAGGTCTGTGTGGGGGGAGGGAGAGAGTCAGTGTCAGTGGGGGCTCCGGGCCTTGTTGACAAGGCTAGTGGCAGACGGGAAAAAACTGTTCTTATGCCGTGAGGTTTTGGTCCTGATGGACCGCAGCCTCCTGCCAGAGGGGAGTGATGCAAAGAGATGGTGACCGGGGTGGGAGGGGTCGGCCATAATCTTACCTGCACGCCTCAGGGTCCTGGAGGTGTACAGGTCCTGGAGCGACGGCAGATTGCAGCCAATCACCTTCTCTGCAGACCGAATGATGCGCTGCAGTCTGCCCTTGTCCTTGGCGGTGGCAGCAGCGAACCAGATGGTGATGGAGGAGGTGAGGATGGACTCAATGATGGAGGAGTAGAAGTGCACCATCATTGTCCTGGGCAGGTTGAATTTCTTCAGCTGCCTAAGGAAGTACATCCTCTGCTGGGCTTTCTTGATGAGGGAGCTGATGTTCAGCTCCCACTTGAGATCCTGGGAGATGACAGTTCCCAGGAAGCGGAAAGACTCCACAGTGTCAATTGTGTAGTCGCAGAGGGTGATGGGGGCAGGTGAGGCTGAGTACTTCCTGAAGTCCACAACCATCTCCACTGTCTTTAGAGCGTTGAGCTCTAGGTTGTTCCGGCTGCACCATGTCACCAGATGGTCTATCTCCCACCTGTAGTCAGACTCATCACCATCAGAAATGAGTCCAATGAGGGTGGTGTCATCCGCAAACTTCAGAAGCTTGACGGACTGGTGACTGGAGGTGCAGCTGTTTGTGTACAGGGAGAAGAGCAGAGGAGAAAGAACACAGCCCTGGGGGGAACCGGTGCTGATGGTCTGTGAGTCGGAGATGCATTTTCCCAGCTTCACATGCTGCTTCCTGTCAGACAGGAAGTCTGTAATCCACCTGCAGGTGGAGTCAGGCACACTAAGCTGGGAGAGCTTCTCCTGAAGCAGAGCCGGGATGATGGTGTTGAAAGCAGAGCTGAAATCCACAAACAGGATCCTGGCGTAGGTTCCTGCGGAGTCCAGGTGCTGGAGGATGTAGTGGAAGGCCAAGTTGACTGCATCGTCTACAGACCTGTTGGCTCTGTAGGCAAACTGCAGGGGGTCCAGGAGGGGGTCGGTGATGCCTTTCAGGTGTGAGAGCACAAGGCGCTCAAAGGACTTCATAACCACAGAGGTCAGGGCGACGGGTCTGAAGTCGTTAAGTCCTGTGGTCCTTGGCTTCTTGGGGACAGGAATGATGGTAGAGGTCTTGAAGCAGGCTGGCACGTGACATGTCTCCAGTGAGGTGTTGAAAATGTCTGTGAACACTGGAGACAGCTGATCAGCACAGTGCTTCAAGGTGGATGGGGAGACAGAATCCGGTCCAGCAGCTTTCCGGGGGTTCTGTCTCCTGAAGAGTTTGTTGACGTCCCTCTCATGGATGGAAAGAGTCGTCACTGAGGTGGGTGGGGGGGTCGAGGGGGGGACCTTTAAGTTTGGCATTGGTGGAGGTGCCCAGGCCCCCACTGAGGTGGGGGAGGTGATAAGCTGGAGCTGTTGGGAGGTGTCATGGGGGATGGTTGCAGGACTGTCCCTTTGTCTTTCAAAGCGGCAGTAGAACTCGTTCAGGTCATTGGCCAGACGATGGTCGTTGATGGAGTGGGGGGCTTTAGGCTTGTAGTTGGTGATTTGCCTAAGCCCTTTCCAGACAGACGCAGAGTCGTTGGCTGAGAAGTGGTGTTGGAGCTTCTCAGAGTACAGTCGTTTAGCCTCTTTCACCGCCTTGCCAAACTTGTACTTCGCCTCTTTATAACTGTCTTTGTCCCCACTCCTGAAGGCAACTTCCTTATCCAACCTTAACCTTCTGAGTTTGGCTGTGAACCAGGGTTTGTCATTGTTGTAACTCACCCTGGTGCGTGTTGGAATGCAGCTGTCCTCACAGAAACTGATGTAGGACGTCACAGCCTCTGTGTACTCATCCAGACTTTTGGTAGCAGTCCTGAACACATCCCAGTCAGTAGAGTCCAAACACGCCTGGAGATCCTCCACGGCCTCACTGGTCCACTTCTTTGATGTCCTCACTACAGGTTTGCAGAGCTTTAATTTCTGCCTGTACGCAGGAATCAGGTGGACCATGACGTGGTCAGAGTGTCCCAGTGCAGCACGGGGGACGGCGTGATAGGCATCCCTGACTGTGGTGTAACAGTGATCCAGAATGTTCTCCTCTCTGGTCGGGCATTTAATAAACTGTCTATATTTAGGGAGTTCGTGAGTGAGGTTTCCTTTGTTAAAATCACCAACGACAATAACTAAGGAGTCCGGGTTGGACCACTTCATTTGCGCAATGCATTCTTCAAAGAGGACGGAAAGTGACTGGCAGGGGCTAGTGTGCGAGGTGATACCTGTAGTAGTAGAAGTAAAAAGTCAGGCTGGTTCTATTGAATCCGCTTAGAAAATTGCAATTCACAAAAGCAAGAGAGGTATGTATCAACTCATCTAAGATCAGGGAAGAACGTAGTTCAGTATGGAAAAACTGTGGCATTTTCCTTTAAAACCTTTAAAAACCCACCTGTACATACTGGCATTTGTATAGCAGTTTGATAATGCAGAATCTTTAAGAATGCTTTTGTTTTTATTTTATTTATTTATTTATTTATTTTTCTCTATGTTCATTATTATCAGAACTGTTGTTATTTAAATTGTAGAGACATTGTATGGTACTGAAGTGTCTCATTATTATTCAACCCAATTATTGAAAATAAAATTCCTAGTTAAAACCCCCACAAGCTAGAAGTCCCTACAGAACATTACAATGAAACTAACACAAAGAAACAGATATGACCGATTTAACTTTACAAAGGAATGGTTGTACAAAACAAAAAAAAAACCCTCCATGAGCTGCCACCTTAACGTGGTGGAGGGGTTTGCGTGTCCCAATGACCCTGGGGGCTATATTGTCGGGGGCTTCATGCCCCTGGTAGGGTCACCCAAGGCAAACAGGTCCTAGGCGAGGGTCCAGACGAAGAGTGGCTCAAAAAACCCCAATGAAGAAAGAAAACTTTGGTACGGAGTTTCCCTTGCCCAGGCGTGGGTCAGCGGGGCCCCCCCCTGGAGCTAGGCCTGGGGGAAGGGCCCGTTGGCGAGCGCCTGGTGGCCGGGTCTACGCCCGCGGGGCCCGGTCGGGCACAGCCCGAAGGAACGACGCGGGACCCTCTTCCCATGGGTTCACCACCCGTGGGAGGGGCCAAAGGGGTCGGGTGCGATGTGAGCTGGGCGGCAGCAGGAGGCGGGGACCTGGGCGGTCCGACCCTCAGCTGCAGAAGCTAGCTCTGGGGACGTGGAACGTCACCTCTCTGGCGGGGAAGGAGCCGGAGCTGGTGTGCGAGGCTGAGAGGTACCGGCTGGACATAGTCGGGCTCACCTCGACACACAGTTTGGGCTCTGGAACCAGCGTCCTTCAGAGGGGTTGGACTCTTTTCCACTCTGGAGTTGCCCCTGGGGAGAGGCGCCGAGCGGGGGTGGGAATGCTTATCTCCCCCCGGCTTGGTGCCTGTACATTGGGGTTCACCCCGGTAGACGAGAGGGTAGCCTCCCTCCGCCTTCGGGTGGGGGGACGGGTCCTGACTGTCGTTTGTGCTTATGCACCGAACGGCAGTTCAGAGTACCCACCCTTTCTTGAGTCCTTAGGGGGGGTGTTGGAAAGCGCTCCTTCTGGGGACTCCCTTGTTCTGCTGGGGGACTTCAACGCCCATGTGGGCAATGACAGTGAGACCTGGAGGGGCGTGATTGGGAGGAACGGCCCCCCTGATCTGAACCCGAATGGTGTTTTGTTGTTGGACTTCTGTGCTCGTCATGGATTGTCCATAACGAACACCATGTTCAAGCATAAGGGTGTCCACATGTGCACTTGGCACCAGGACACCCTAGGCCGCAGTTCGATGATCGACTTTGTAGTTGTATCATCGGACTTGCGGCCGCATGTCTTGGACACTCGGGTGAAGAGAGGGGCGGAGCTGTCAACTGATCACCACCTGGTGGCGAGTTGGCTCCGATGGCGGGGGAAGATGCCGGTCAGACCTGGCAGACCCAAACGTACTGTGAGGGTCTTCTGGGAACGTCTGGCTGAATCTCCTGTCAGAACGAGCTTCAACTCCCACCTCCGGGAGAGCTTCAACCATGTCCCGGGGGAGGCGGGGGACATAGAGTCCGAGTGGACCTTGTTCCGTGCCTCCATTGTTGAAGCGGCCGACCGGAGCTGTGGCCGTAAGGTCGTCGGTGCCTGTCGCGGCGGCAACCCCCAAACCCGCTGGTGGACCCCAGCGGTAAGGGATGCCGTCAAGCTGAAGAAGAAGTCCTACCGGGCCTTTTTGGCCCGTGGGACTCCTGAGGCAGCTGATGGGTACCGGCGGGCCAAGCGGGGCGCGGCTTCGGCGGTTGCGGAGGCAAAAACTCGGGTGTGGGAGGAATTTGGTGAGGCCAGGGAGAAGGACTTCCGAACGGCTTCGAGGAGGTTCTGGACCACCATCCGGCGTCTCAGGAGGGGGAAGCAGTGCTCTGTCAACACCGTGTATGGGAGAGACGGGGCGCTGCTGACCTCGACTCGGGACGTTGTGAATCGGTGGGGGGAATACTTCGAAGACCTCCTCAATCCCACCAACACGCCTTCCACTGAGGAAGCAGGGTCTGGGGACTCGGGGGGGGACTCTCCTATCTCCGGGGCTGAGATCGCCGAGGTGGTTAAAAAGCTCCTCGGTGGCAAGGCCCCGGGGGTGGACGAGATCCACCCCGAGTTCCTAAAGGCCCTGGATGCTGTGGGGCTGTCTTGGTTGAAACGTCTCTGCAGCATCGCGTGGACATCGGGGGCAGTGCCTCTGGATTGGCAGACCGGGGTGGTGGTTCCCCTCTTCAAAAAGGAGGACCGGAGGGTGTGCTCCAACTACAGGGGGATCACACTCCTCAGCCTCCCCGGTAAGGTCTATTCGGGGGTCCTGGAGAGGAGGGTCCGTAGGATAGTCGAACCTCGGATTCAGGAGGAGCAATGTGGTTTTTGTCCCGGCCGTGGAACTGTGGACCAGCTCTATACCCTTGGCGCGGTGCTCGAGGGTGCATGGGAGTTCGCCCAACCAGTCTACATGTGCTTTGTGGACTTGGAGAAGGCGTTCGACCGTGTCCCTCGGGGAGCCCTGTGGGGGGTGCTCCGGGAGTATGGGGTACCGGGCCCGCTGTTACGGGCCATCGGGTCCCTGTACTCCCGGTGCCAGAGCTTGGTCCGCATTGCCGGTAGTAAGTCGAGCCTGTTTCCGGTGGGGGTTGGCCTCCGCCAGGGCTGCCCTTTGTCACCGATTCTGTTCACAACTTTTATGGACAGAATTTCTAGGCGCAGCCAGGGCGTTGAGGGGTTACGGTTCGGTGGCCTCAGGATTGCGTCACTGCTTTTCGCAGATGATCTTGTCCTGTTGGCTTCATCGGGCCGTGACCTTCAGCTCTCACTGGAGCGGTTCGCAGCCGAATGTGAAGCGGCTGGGATGAGGATCAGCACCTCCAAATCCGAGGCCATGGTTCTCGGCCGGAAAAGGGTGGAGTGCACTCTCCGGGTCGGGGAGGAGATTCTGCCTCAAGTGGAGGAGTTCAAGTATCTCGGGGTCTTGTTCACGAGTGAGGGGAGGATGGAGCGGGAGATTGACCGACGGATCGGTGCGGCGTCGGCAGTGATGCGGGCTCTGCACCGGTCCGTCATGGTGAAGAAGGAGCTGAGCCTAAAGGCGAAGCTCTCGATTTACCGGTCAATCTACGTTCCTACCCTCACCTATGGTCACGAGCTGTGGGTAGTGACCGAAAGAACGAGATCGCGAATACAAGCGGCCGAAATGAGTTTCCTCCGCAGGGTGTCCGGGCTCTCCCTTAGAGATAGGGTGAGAAGCTCGGTCATCCGGGAGGGGCTCAAAGTAGAACCGCTGCTCCTCCGCATCGAGAGGAGCCAGTTGCGGTGGCTCGGGCATCTAGTGAGGATGCCTCCTGGACGCCTCCCTGGGGAGGTGTTCCGGGCACGTCCCTCCGGGAGGAGGCCCCGGGGAAGACCCAGGACACGCTGGAGGGACTATGTCTCTCGGCTGGCCTGGGAACGCCTCGGGATCCCCCCGGAAGAGCTGGACGAAGTGGCTGGGGAGAGGGAAGTTTGGGCTTCTCTCCTCAGGCTGCTGCCCCCGCGACCCGACCCCGGATAAGCGGAGGATATGGATGGATGGATGGATGGTTATACAAAACAGGCAGTGTGACGAAGCACAACAATAACGAGAGACTGTGGGATTCATATTGTGTTGTTATTGTATTGACTGCAACAATGAATTGCATATTGCATTTAATGACGCAACAACTATTGCATTGACCTAATGAATTTATCTCACTACAGGTATTTTTAAAGACATGGAGGTCTATGTTTTTCAGCTCAATTATTGGGAAACTTCTTTCAAAGCACACCTCATAATTAGGAAGATGAGGAATGCTATTCAACAGGTCTACGGACAAGGAGGAAATTCTGCGCCTGGTGGTGGTAAGTAAAATGACCCACACTTCTGTAGATCTATTCTAAAAGCTGGCTTAGCTGTCACACTTTACACAGTCTCTGAGACTTGTTGTTTGTCAAGAAGAACACTCTTCAAGCCACAGTTTATGTTTTCATCTGGTGTAGCCAGAATATCTTCCGCGGCCATCCTCCCCCAAGAAGGTGCTGTGTATGTCTTTTGATCTGGATCTATATTCTTTCAAAACCTTGTTGAAACGGTACATTTTTCTATCATGTATTGGTTCTAAATCCTGAATGGGCAGACTTGGAAATGTTACTTTACTATGATCAAACATAAAACCAAAAAATATATTACTATTATTTGTCCAAACATGTCCACACTTGCATAAAGGCCGGCTGCTCTTATCTTATTTGAATGCATTCCAATACGTATTTCTTAATTAAAAATCCATTTAAAGTTCCACGGTCCTGGTTTAAAATAAAGGAGGATCACGCTCTTACTGTTTTAGCTCCAACTCAACTCTACTCAGACCACGTTTACACATAGCAGGTATTATGGAAAACGGCTATTTTCTCCTCCTCGTTTGTGAAAATAATTGTGTTTACACCAATGATAAAAACAGCCGGCGAAGGGTGTCACAAACACTTCGAGCAAACAGGTGGCCAATCAGAAATGCCAAACGAATGACTCAAAACGACAGACCAACGTGTCACAATGCAAAAACGCCGGTTTCCCTATTTACATGCAACCGCGAAACCGGAGTTTTCCAAAATCTCCACTTTGCCCGTTTTTAGAAATAATCGTTTTCTCTGATGAAAACTGAGTTTTCGTGTAAATGAGAGGCCAAACCGCATGGAAATATGTGCGTTTTCCCATTGTGTAAACGGGGCCTCAATATCATGCCCCATTTAGACGATGGGAAAAAAAACTTTCAGTCTTTCCTGAACGCCAACTGCTCTTTCACAGTAGTCACTGGATCCTGTCCAGGAGAATCAAATTGGAAATACAGGATTGGTGGTACTCCTGCCGGGCATTTCTGCCTGACGCACCTCCTCTGGCGCCTTTGGAATGCTTGTGTACCCTGAACACTTTGGGCCTAACTGGGTCATCAGCTGGGGACCACCGGTCATTGATGTTTCGCTCCTTTAACCCCCTTGAGTCTGTCTCGTCAGGACCTCTGAGAGAGGCAATGTACTCCCTTTACATTGCTTTGAATCTTTTGAATGAGTTTAAATACAATGATGTCATGTGTGAACATCATTAACGGTAGTAAACATGCAAGGCCCTGCAAAGCCCATCAGTAGACCTACTTTAACCTGCAACCTGTTCTCACTACTGCTATTGTGTTATCAAATCTGTAAGCATAGTCGCCATAATTGGCTGTTAGCCACAAACACAAACTCTGCCAGCTCTAGTAAACTGTAAAATAGTTTCTGTAAATGTAACAGGATGAAGCTGTCAGTGTAAGTATTTAACTTGTGGTGCAGTGATTGGCTCTGCTTACTCCACGGCCAGCCAACCTTGGCGGCCAAGCGCCTTCTTAAACCAGAAGTTGCCATTTGACAAGTGACGTCACCGGCATGCAACACTTGTCTCGTTACCTGTCCAGCAACCCGGCGTCCGACCTGCTGAACCCTTCCACCGTAGCGCTGCAGGTATGGCGAGCTCTGTCTCTCTTTCCACTCTTTCCACTTCATAACTTGGGCTTATAAGGAATGTTGTCGTGTTGTAGAACCCCTTACACTGCGTACCCTGACACCAGCGGAGTACTCGCCCTGCTATCGACCACTTGAGCTTGGGGTCCGGCCATCAGCTGACGACTCGGTGTTGATCAACAACTGCTGCTGTGCTTACCCCTTCCCGTACGTCTCATTTCACGAGTGGGCTCGCGCAGGTTAACCGGCGGCTGGCGGACTACAGTCCTGTCTTACGGCCATTCGACTTCGGTTAGAACCGCTTGTTCTGATGGTGGATGGATATGTGTGCACGTGTGGAGGGCGTTTGATGAGTGGTCTTTTCCCATGCTGTACACAGTCAAGAGGATTGGTCTTTTATGATTTGATCTTTGGTTTACTCTTTTCTTTGTGTGTTTGTTTATTTTGAATTCCTTTTTGATTTATTTTGCCACACTTGTTTGCTGTGATTTTTGGTTTACTCTCTTTTTTTTGTTTGTTTGTTTATTTTGAATTCCTTTTGTTTTATTTTGCCACACTTGTTTGCTGTGCTAGCGTGCCCCTCCATCTTTTATTAATACAATTGTATTTTTCTACACTGGATCCTTGTCCCTGGCTGATTCCGTTAACGAACCTGAGTGTCCTAGTGAAACATCCTGTGAGAAAGTGAACAACTCCCTTCTCAGTGTTTCTCACAAACACATGAACTGATTGTTATACTGAATTTTATTGAATTGTACTCCAGCTGCAGTATGGGGCAATATTTTGTTCCATTCAGGACAGAGGACACATGGGATAGCCCAGGGGGGCATTGGGTGTAAACAGCTGTTTTGTATATAGTTAGAAGTGGTGAAAGGGTGTATATATATTTGGTAATATGTTATTTGGTGAAATTAAATGGATATTGTGTTTTCCTACAAGGTATATTTTCCATTTAGGAATATTGTGTTTGTTGCCATGTGGTGTTCACCCATTAGTGGTATGGCCTAACTGGCCGTGATTGGTGTATGGACTAACTGGCCTTGATTGGTCCAATTGGGACTGATTCATTCCCTTATTTAAGGGGTGCCTCATTCTGTGTTGGGGTTAACTGAGGGTAGATGCTGGCTTGATGTGAGGCCAGTACCAGGTTTTCATCCTAGGCTATGCTAGGCTAACCTATGCTATGCTAACTCGTGCTAAGCTAAGTCATGCTAAGCTAAGTGGCTAAAAGGCTAGAATGGCTAGTGTTGGAAACTGTTAGTATTATTTTGGATTCTGGATTTATGTTTGTTTTGTTATTTTGGAGTTTTGGTGAACAAAATAAATTCCCACTACTTTTCAACGGCATTGCCACCCCTCGTGTTTGTCCACACGGTCCAGTCCAGTGAGTCCACATCCCAATACGTGGGGTGACCAAGTTGGTCCCTCACACATCCGTATGTATTCTTTGGGCGAAACTCCCATCGTGGCGTTGTCTGCAACTGTTACTTATAGTCCGCCGGTCACATAAAGGTTTAAAATCCACACTGTATAGACTGGCCACTGTAGAAATACCATTCTGAAGGCTTCATCAACTCAGACAAATGGGTGCATGAAGGCTGAATATCAAGATCAGTTAATCAAAATTAGCTTCAAAATGCTGCAGAGGACTTGTCCACAACTCATTGAAAATAAAATTTCTTGTTAAACTGGACTTGGCTTCGGTGTGACTTTGACTTGGACTCGACTTGCCTTTCCCTGTCTTGACTTGGGACTCGACTGCTAAGACTTGGTACTTACTTGGGACTTGCTTAACAGTGAGAGAGTCCCATCTCTGGTATATACACACACACACTTTAAGGAAATGTAACATGCCTGTGCGCACTTCTGTTCAACAGGTCCACAGACAAAGAGGAAATTCCCTAAACATGCGAAGTGACACTCCTGCCCTGCCCATAAGCAAAGCAACTAAACTAAAAAGGCTGGAGCTGGTTGCCAGGTGCTACACTGTGGGCCAGCACACCTAGCCCTATGTTAAGGAGGTTCAAATGAGACTGAAAATCCCCACAGTCAAATATTTTTTTCTTTAGAGTTTACCAATAAAATGAACAGCGACCGAGCCAAGAGAGTTACTTTTACTTTCTTGAGCCTGTTTTGTCAGGACCTCTGAGAGAGGCAATGTACTCCCTTTACATTGCTTTGAATCTTTTGATTGAGTTTAAATACAATGATGTCATGTGTGAACATCATTAACGGTAGTAAACATGCAAGGCCCTGCCAAAGCGAGTCAGCTGACCTACTTTAACCCGCAACCTGTTCTCACTACCTAGTCTCACCTCGTCTCAAACAATAGTCAAGTTGTGCTATTGTGTTTTTAAATCTGTAAGCATAGTCGCCATAATTGGCTGCTAGCCAGAAACACAAACTCAGCCAGCTCTAGTAAACTGTAAAATAGTTTTTGTAAAGGTTAAAATAAGGTAAAAGGTAAAATCCACACTGTATAGACTGGCCACTGTAGAAATACCATTCTGAAAGCTTTATCAACTCAGACAAATGGGTGCATGAAGGCTGAATATCAAGATCAGTTTATCCAAGTTAGCTTCAAAATGCTGCAGTGGACATGTCCACAACTCATTGAAAATAAAATTCCTTGTTAAACTGGACTTGGCTTTGGTGTGACTTTGACTGGGACTCAACTCGGACTTGACTGCTAAGACTTGGGACTTAATTGGGACTTGCTAAACAGTGAGGTGCGGTGGCCAGTGTCACCTCTTCACTGCCGTGTGCTGGGGAGGAAGCTTTGGGAGCGGTGGTGCCAGGAAGCTGTACAAGCCGGGGAGGAAGGCGAGCCCTGCAGTGGGGATGAAGCTGGACGGTGTGGAGGCGGCGACAGTGAGGAAGACGAGGGGAATGCTGCTGGCGACCCGGACCTACCCTCTCAGCCTCACTGTGCTGAACTGAAGCAACTGAAGCAACTCAGGAACACGTTCAGCCACATGCTCACTCAGCCAAGTGCCTCAAAGTGCTTGGGTGCTCCTTCATCCCACCAACCATCAGGCTCAGGAAGCTCCAACACCACCAGACAAATGGAATGGACTGAACTTTCATTCACATACACCACACCACACACCTTGGACTGTGACCCAGCCGTTGTTATTCCAGGACCATTCATATATTGTACCTGGAATACCTGTATAAATTTGCACATCTTGCACCTTGCACTTTCCGCATACTTGCACTATTTTATCTACTTGCACTATTTGATCTATCTTGCATTTTGCACCACAAACTGCTATCTAGGACACTAGTATGCATACGGGTCCTCTCGTCACCGACCTGACTTAAGAGCGCGTATTTAATCTAATCTATTGTTTTTTTATTGTGTATAGAATTTAGCCAGGCTCTTTACTGCTCATCTATCCCCTGCACTGCTGGTCTCTGCGAATTTCTCCTACGGGGGATTAATAAAGATCTTATATCTTATCTTATATCTTATATCTTATCTCTGGTATGTACACACACCCACACACACTTTCAGGAAGTGTTACACGCCCTGTGCCCTTGCCTGTTCAACAGGTCCACAGACAAGGAGGAAATTCTGTGCATGGCGGTGGTAAGTAAAATGACCTACACTTCTCTAGATCTCTTCTAAAAGCTGGCTTAGTTGGAACTTGTATTGACACAATATTCACAGTCTCTGAGACTTTTTGTTTGTCAAAAGGAACACTCTTCAAGTCACAGTTTATGTTTTCATCTGGTTTTCATCTGGTGTAGCCAGACTATCTGTCCCCCAAGAAGGTGCTGTGTATGTCTTTTGATCTGGATCTATATTCTTTCAAGTCCTTGTTGAAATGGTTCATTTTTCTATCATTTATTGGTTCTAAATCCTGAATGGGGAGACTTGGAAACATTGTTTTACTTTGATCAAATATAAAACAAACAAACAAACAAAACAAAAAAATATATAATTTGTATATGTAAATTATATATGTGTTGGGCGGCACGGTGGTGCAGTGGTTAGCACTGTCGCCTCACAGCAAGACAGACAGACAGACATACTTTATTGATCCCTGAGGGAAATTGCCTTTGTAACACAACTCCAGGAGAAAAAAGAGAACACTCTACGTATAGTAGAGTGCTAGAAAATATAAATAAAAATATGAATATATAAAGGAAACCTATGTAAAATATAAAACCTATGTAGAAAATATAAACCTATGTAAAAATAAAAATATAAACCTAAAAATATAAACCTATGTACAAATATAAACCTATGTAATAAAATATATAAAAATGTACATAAGGAAATGATAATATACATAAATGTACATACATCCAGGCATACACTACGAGGTAACAACATATACAAGGATGTAGCATGTCGGATTTTTGTAAAACCAGTTGTGCAGAGAGATGACCAGATGACCAGTTATGTAGTAAAAGACAGTTATGCAGTGAAATGACCAGTTATGTAGTGATATTACAGTGAAATGAAATGACAGTAATGTAATAAGAATGGATACCTATTATGCAGATGACAGTGACAAATTGTAAAGTTTGATGACCACAGGCAGGAATGATTTCCTATGTCGCTCTGTGGTGCATCTAGGTGAGAGGAGTCTTCTGCTGAAGGTACTCCTCCGCTGAGCTAGGGTGGAAAAGAGAGGGTGAGAGGCATTGTCCATGATAGTCCGTAGCCTGGACAGCATCCTGCTATCTGCCATGGTAGTCAGAGTGTCCAATTCCTCACCCACTACATCACCAGCCCTCTTGATGAGTCTATTGAGTCTATTGGTGTCCGCGACCCTCATCCCACTGCCCCAGCATGTGACAGCGAAGATCGCACTGGCAACCACAGACTCGTAGAACATCCTCAGCATTGTCCTGCAGATGTTGAAGGACCTTAGCCTCCTAAGAAAAAATAGTCGGCTTTGGCCCTTCTTATAGATAGCCTCTGTGTTCCTGGTCCAGTCCAACTTGTTGTTTAAGTACACCCCCAGGTACTTGTACTCTTCAACAATGTCGACAGGAACCCCCTGGATGAACCCCCTGGATGGTCCACAATGAGCTCCTTTGTCTTGGTAGCATTGAGCTGTACATGGTTCAGCTCACACCAAGTGACAAAGTTGCCCACAACAGTCCTATACTCACCCTCATCACCCCCCTCAATACAGCCAACTACTGCAGAGTCATCAGAAAACTTTTGAAGGTCGCAGGACTAGCTGAAGCTGAAGGACTAGCTGAAGCTGCAATAGCTGAAGTCTGAGGTGTAGAGGGTGAAGAGGAAGGGAGAAAGGACCGTCCCCTGAGGGGCCCCGATATTGCTAACCACCCTGTCAGATACACAGTTCTGTAGGCGTACAAACTGTGGTCTGCCCATCAGGTAGTCAACAATCCAGAACACCAAGGGGGCATCAACCTGCATCGCCGCCATCTTCTCCCCTAGGAGATCAGGCCGTAAGGTGTTGAAAGCACAGGAGAAGTCAAAGAACATGACTCTCACAGTGCTCGCCGGCTTGTCCAGATGCGAGTAGGCTTTGTTCAGCAGGTAGATGATGCAGTCCTCGACTCCCAGGCGGGGCTGTTAGGCGAACTGCAGCTGGTCCGAGAAGGGTCTGACCATAGGCCTGAGCTGCTCCAAGACAAGCCTCTCCATGGTCTTCATGATATGTGATGTCAGAGCCACCGGTCTGTAGTCCTTAGGGCTGCTGGGGCGCAGCGTCTTCCACATCAGAGGGACCTTTTGGAGGTGCAGGCTCAGGTTGAAGACATGATTAAGAACTCCACACCAGGGGCACAGGCTTTAAGGCCCAATCTCAATTCTCTATCTTACCCCTTCCCCTTCCCCTTGGCCCTTCCCCTTCCCCTTCCCCTTGGCCCTTGAAACAGAGGGGTGTCTACATGCCCCTATGAATTGAGACAACACTCGGTACGGTTACGTCATCATACATTGACGACAAAAAGTTGACAATTTGTTATAGGCCTACACACTGCATGGTGTTATGTATCTTTTTCAGTTAATACGGTTTTGAATTTAATTGATGTTCAGAAACAATGTCTTTGTTAACCAACATGTCTTTATTTACAATTATGAATGGCTACAACATTGAACGCATGACTCACTCCCACATTTGCTTTGAAGCGTATTTTGATTTAGCGTATTTTGATTTCGGACATTTCTGCTAGTTTTCGTGTCGAAAACGTATCAGCTGCCGGGTTTCCTCCGGCGTTCCTGTGTGAAAAAGGACGATATATGTAAAGCACGTATCGATTTGTCTCTAGTTGTCTACACTGATATCAAACGGAATTCGCTGCTAATTGTGTTTAGTAAACTAGACATGCATGGAGTTCATTGCTAGTCAGAGAAATGTGTAGTTGTGCACTCAGCAATGTAACGCTCGCATATCGATTTTCAAAAAAAGTTTCGATTACGAATATGGTTGCAAATATATAGGTACAGGACTGTTTAGAGCACAAAACAATACTGTCGTAAATTTTAAATCAATTATTTCAGCCGAAAATACTTACATTTATGTGACTCTCGTTGAGATCTGGCCGCGATTGTTGCCGGTTGCGCATTGTAATGGGTACCCCTTGGTTTCAAGTAAACTCCCGATCTCACTTGGTTTCAAGGGGTGTATACCATAGACTGTATATAAATATGGACAAACCCTCCGTGACGTCACCCATAGACATTCTTAACAGCGGAGATGAAGCCTAAAATTGAGCTTCTGGGCGCCGCCATCTTGGACATATCAGTCTGTGTTCTAAGCCCGCCTACCTCTGGCCAGACCAATCAAAGCCTCGAATCCGTGAAGGTCATGCCGTGATTACAGATGACAGCTGCCAATCAAGTTGACCACGCCCTTAATTATTCATAAAATAAATCCTTCTCTGTGCATTAAAATAATGGATTCTAAAAAAATTCACCCCCCTCACAGTTGTCATGGACTCGAACACTACTGAAAGACACCAAAACGGTTTTTTGAACCAGGCTGTAAACATAATTATTTTGGCTGTAAAGTTGGACATTTTAACATGGGTGTCTATGGGAGTTGACTCCGTTCTGCAGCCAGCCTCAAGCGGCCAGTCGAGGAACTGCAAGTTTTTGCACTTCCGCATGGGCTTCATTTTTCAGCATGGAATGTTGCCGCTTGGTGTCTACCCCTTCCCCTTGGCCCTACCCCTCGGTCGAAAAGAGAATTGAGACAGCCCTTGGTCTCACGTGAACGCGCAAAACCAAGGGGAAGGGGTAAGGGGAAGGGCTAAGATAGAGAATTGAGATTCAGCCTAAGTACCCTGGGGAACACACCATCAGAGAGGAGGTCAGAGCCCTGACATCTTGGTGGCAGGACAACAACCTCCTTCTCAACATCAGCAAAACCAAGGAGCTGATTGTGGATTACAGGAAGAAACAGAGAGGTGGACACGCCCCCATCACCATCGACGGGACTCCTGTGGAGAGAGTCAGCAGCTTCAGGTTACTCGGGGTTCACATCACTGAGGACCTGACATGGACTCATCACACCAACATCATCACCAAGACAGCCCGTCAGAGGCTCTTCTTCCTCCGCAGGCTGCGGAGGTTCAACATGGACTCCAGGATACTCTGTAACTTCTACAGGTGCACCATCGAGAGTTTCCTGACCGGCTGCATCACGGCCTGGTATGGCAGCTGCACCGCCCTCAACCGTAAGACTCTACAGAGGGTGGTGAAAACTGCTCAGCTCATCACCAGGACGGAGCTGCCATCCATGGAGGACCTCTACACCCGGCGGTGTAGGAAGAAGGCCTACAGGATTATAAAAGAGGATTATTAAAAGACCCTCATCACCCCAGCAACAAACTGTTCTGTCTGCTGCCGTCTGGCAGACGGTACCGCAGCATCCGGACCAGGACCAGCAGACTCAGGGACAGTTTCATCCCACAGGCTATAAGACTGTTGAACTCCTGAGCTCTGTGAAGGTCACTACATCTGTTTATAGGAAAATATTTATTTTCATATTTATTTAGATTACATTATTTAATTCATATCAGTTCATACCTCCCCATAACTGCTGCTAATTCATTCAAACTGCACATGTAAATATAAAACTGCACCTTACAATGTTTAATGTTTATATTATTATACTGTTATATATACATTTTATTTTTTATTTTTATTGCACTAGTTTTTTTTTTTTTTTTCTCTTCTTCTCTTATTCTTAGACACTTATTGAGTTGTTTTGGGGTGCCTGGGACTTAAGATTTTCATTGCCAACATGTACGCTGTATCTGTTGAGCAAATGACAATAAAACCTTTGAATCAGGGCCCGCCGCTTTGTTGGAGTGGAGTCTAATCAGTTGTCTTCTCACCAGTTCAGGCGTGAAGGACACTGTAGAGGTGTCAGTGGGGGGAGGGATAGGGTCCTCAGGTAGTGGAGGACAGTAGGCAGAGCAGGGGGGAGGGGTGGGGCAGGGTGTAGGTGTGAAGTGTCCGGTAGTGAATAGAGGTGGTGAGAGGCAGGAGGGTGATCTATAAGGAGGGGGAGAAGGAGGGGGAGGCGGAGTGGCACTGGTTGTTGGGCTGCCAGCAGCAGTAGCAGCAGAGTCATGTGGGGGAGGGGCAGGGGCCGCAGTATCAAACCTATTGAAAAAAAGGTTAAATTAATTGGCCATAGCCACCCCACCCTCCAGCCCCATGCTACCAGTCTTCTGGAAGCCCGTGATGGTTCTCATACCACTCCACACATCCCTTGTGTTGTTTTGCTGGAGCTTCTTCTCCAGCTTCCTCCTGTATCTATCATTTTCCTCCTTAATTCTAACCTTGAGTACCCCCTGCACTCTCCTCAGCTCAGCCTGGTTACCCTCTCTGAACGCCCTTTTCTTAGCGTTCAGTATGGCTTTGATGTCCTTGGTGATCCAAGGTTTGTTATTTGCGTCAGGTGACTGTCAACGCAGGGACATAGCAGTCCACACAGAAGTTAATATAGTCCGTGATGCACTCAGTGAGCCCATCAATGTCCTCCCCGTGAGGCTCACAGAGTGCAGGCCAGTCAGTCACCTCAAAACAGTACTGCAGTGCCTCATAAGATTCCTCTGACCACTTCCTCACAGTCCTTGTGGTCACAGGCTTCCTCTTCACCAGAGGCACATAGCAGGGTTTGAGGTGAACCAGGTTGTGATCCGACCTGCCCAGAGGGGGGAGAGAAGATGAGATGTATGCCTCCTTAATGTTGGCATACTACATCAGGTCCAGGGTCCTCACCCCTCTGGTAGGACAGCTCACATACTGTTTAAAAGTCGGTAGAACTCTATCCATGGTGACGTGGTTAAAGTCTCCCGACATGATGATGAGGGCACTGGGGTGTTTGGTCTGCAGTTTTGAGACGGTGGTGTATATTGTGCCGCAGGCAGCTGATGGGTTAGCAGTGGGAGGGATGTACACCATGATGATGATGACATGCGGGATCTCCCTAGGGAGGTGATATGGACGTAGTCCAACGGCCAACACTTCGGCATCAGGGTCACAGAGCTGTTCTTTAATACAGATGTGACCGGGATTGCACCACCTGATATTAACTGGGACGGCGAGCCCCCCCCCCCCGCTTACCGCTCTTGGTACAGTCCCGGTCCGCCCGAACATCGACAGATACAATCGGGTCCGTAATATCCATGTGCAACCATGTCTTAGTGAAACACATTAAACTACATTCCCGGTAAACTGCGTGGCTCCGCGTTAGCGCCGTCAGCTCGTCCATTTTGTTATAAAGGGATTCCCCATAACAATAGAGGGGAGACACGGCTTGAATTTTCTCCTTTCCATCCGCATATTCCGTGTCAACCCTCTCCCCCGACGTCGTTTCCCTCCTCTGCATCCCCGATGTGTTTTCCTCCAGAGATCGGGTGGTAAATCCGCTGGTCTGGCCACCATGCCGGCCGGCATTAGTGCGATCAGCTGTTCTCTGGTGTAAACAAAGGCAGCGTGTCCCGGTGTAGGCTGCATTGATAATGAAAAAAGTATACGAGTAGCACAACAAAACTCCCTCAAACAGCATTGTTTGAGAGTGTAGGGCTACCCTGTACTTCAGAGAAAAAGAAATAAGAAAAAAGAAAAGAAAAAGTAAGTTAAAAGAAAGCGATCTCAAGGCTGGAGTAGTGTAACCGGCGGCATGCAGCTTTCGCGCACGCGCACGTCAAGAGGGTTCTGGGTTCGAATCCACCTGGGATCTTTCTGTGTGGAGTTTGCATGTTCTCCCCGTGCTTGCGTGGGTTCTCTCCGGGTACTCCGGCTTCCTCCCACAGACCAAAAACATGCAGGTTGGGGATTAGGTTAATTGGTGTCTCTAAATTGACCATAGGTGTGAATGGTTGTTGTTGTCTCTATATGTTAGCCTAGTGATTGGCTGGCGACCTGTCCAGGGTGTACCCCGCCTCTCGCCCGTTGTAGCTGGGATTGGCTCCAGCCCCCCGCGACCCTCTAGAGGATAAGCGGTACAGAAAATGGATGGATGGATGGATATATGTGTTCGAACATGTCCACACTTGTATAAAGCCCGGTTGCTCGCATCTTAGATGAATGCATTCCATTACGTATTTCTTAATTATACTGTAAAATTTCGGAACAAGATAATCAATCAAGACTTTAAGGATCTTGTCCAATCTTGCTATTTTCAAATGAGAAACATTGCAAAAGTCAAACTGGGGGGGGGGGGGTAGAGAACAGCAGAGGAGAGAGTAGAGGGAGAGAGGGCTTTCAGATGGTGGCGGGTGGTGATAGTGTGGGGGGTAGGAGGAACAGAGGAAGGGGACTTCAAGGGGAGAGAGAAAGCGACAAAGTGATGGGATCCATTACTCCAGTCGGGGCTGAATTACACTGGCTACCGATCAGTTCCAGAATTCAATTGAAGATTTGAGTGATTACTTTTAAATCATTGTATGGTCTTACACCCCTTTACATTTAAGATCTCCTGACCTTTTATTCTGCGGGAGACCCCTCAGATCCAGTGGCGTAGCCAGAAATGTTCAAACGGGTGGGCAAAGCCAATTTGATTGAACATAAGATAGGCCAAGATTAGATGCACCATACAAACATGAATCAAAAGCTTGTTATACTTATGACATAAAGGTGGAATTGATCAAAGTTGTGTGTAAGCTCTGTGAAGCAGGTAGATGATGGCATTCTCCACGCTGATGTGGGTCTGGTACGCAAACTGCAATGGGTCCAGGCAGTCGCGCACCCTGGGCTTGAGGTGGTCCAGAACCAACCTCTCAAAGGTCTTCATGACGTGTGACGTAAGTGCCACAGGTCTGAAGTCCCCTGGAGCGTTGGGACGACCCTTCTTCGGCACAGGGACTACGCAGGAAGTCTTCCATAGAGTTGGCACCTTTTTCAGCCTCAGGGAGAGGCCGAAAAGGTGCGTGAACACTCCTGCCAGCTGCTCCGCACAGATCTTGAGCACCCTCGGGCTGATGTCATTGGGTCCTCTGGCCTTGTTAGGCCTGATCCTTGTGAGCTGCCGTCTCACGTGGTTGGTGTTGATGGTTGGGGTTGTTATTACTGGGGTCACAGGAGTAGTCGGGGGTGTGGCGAGGGGGTGACTGTCCTCAGAGCTGGACATTGGTCCAGCCTCCCTGTGAGTGTGGAACGGGAGAGAGAGAGAGGGTGGTGCTGGGAAGGAATGTGCAAGAGCTGCCATGCCCGGATCTAGTGGTACAGCAGGGAGATGAGTAGGGCAGGAGGGGGGAGGGGGTGTTGAAGATCTGGCCCCAGTTGGTGAGTCAAATCTGTTGAAAAACAGGTTTAACTCATCGGTCCATTCCTTTGTCCCCTCCTGTGATCCTCCGGCAGTTTTCATGCCGATGATGGTTCTCACCCCTGCCCACACCTCTCGGGAGTTGTTCTTCTGCAGTTTCCCCTCTATCCTGCTTTTGTAGCAGTCCTTAGCCCTCCTCAGTTCCCTCCTCAGCTCTCTTTGTATCTCCCTTTGTGTGTCCTCATTGTCTCCTGCCATGAAGGCTCTCCTCTTACAGTTCAACAGGACTTTGATGTCCCTGTTGATCCAGGGTTTGCTGTTGGGGAAGCAGCGGACCTTCTTGGTAGGGACAACACTCTCCTCACAGAACTTTATATAGTCCGTGACGCATTGAGTGAGACCCTCAATGTCGTCACCGTAGTCTTCCTGAAACATCCCCCAGTCTGTTGTCCTGTAGCACTCCCTCAGGGCCTCCTCAGCCTCCTCCCACCACTGCTGCACAGTCCTGGTGGTGATGGGCTGTGTCCTCACAAGAGGCTTATATATAGGAGACAGTAGAATCAAGCAGTGGTCTGATTTGCCCAGGGGGGGAAGGGCTGTTGCACTGTATGCCCCCTTAACATTGGCATACAGTAAGTCCAAGGTCTTATCTCCTCTGGTGCTGCAGGTTACATACTGGGTGAAGTCAGTCAGTGTCTTTGATATATTTACATGGTTAAAGTCTCCGTTTACTATAATGAGAGCGTTGGGATGTCTAGTCTGCAGGTCTGCGACGGAGGAATGAATGAGGTCACAAGCCCGCGCCGCCACGGCCGATGGTGGAGTGTAAACAATAACAACAATGGCTGCCAAAAACTCCAGTCGGGGCTTAATCTAAGAAAAAAGGAAAATAGATCGGGAGCTGCTGTGTCGGGCTGCCACTCGCTGCGGCGCCGGAACCGGAAGGCAAAATAACAGCTGGGACCACTTTGACGTCGGCGCAGTAATATCATCACTCCTAAAAGATCCTCTCCCCCTCCCCCTGTTACCTCCGTCAGTAGAACCAACATGACCTGCACGCCATCGCCTTCACTACCTGTAGTAGTAGAAGTAAAAAGTCACGCTGGTTCTATTGAATCCGCTTAGAAAATTGCAATTCACAAAAGCGAGAGAGGTATGTATCAACTCATCTAAGATCAGGGAAGAACGTAGTTCAGTATGGAAAAACTGTGGCATTTTCCTTTAAAACCTTTAAAAACCCACCTGTACATACTGGCATTTGTATAGCAGTTTGATAATGCAGAATATTTAAGAATGCTTTTGTTTTTATTTTATTTATTTATTTATTTTTCTCTATGTTCATTATTATCAGAACTGTTGTTATTTAAATTGTAGAGACATTGTATGGTACTGAAGTTTCTCATTATTATTTTTATTATTATTATTATTCATTCACATACACCACACAACACACCTTGGACTGTGACCCAGCCGTTGTTATTCCAGGACCATTCACATATTGTACCTGGAATACCTGTATAAATTTGCACATCTTGCACCTTGCACTTTCCGCATACTTGCACTATTTTATCTACTTGCACTATTTGATCTATCTTGCATTTTGCACCACAAACTGCTATCTAGGACACTAGTATGCATACGGGTCCTCTCGTCACCGACCTGACTTAAGAGCGCGTATTTAATCTAATCTATTGTTTTTTTATTGTGTATAGAATTTAGCCAGGCTCTTTACTGCTCATCTATCCCCTGCACTGCTGGTCTCTGCGAATTTCTCCTACGGGGGATTAATAAAGAAATATCTTATCTTATCTTATTATTATTCAACCCAATTATTGAAAATAAAATTCCTAGTTAAAACCCCCACAAACTAGAAGTCCCTACAGAACATTACAATGAAACTAACACAAAGAAACAGATATGACCGATTTAACTTTACAAAGGAATGGTTATACAAAACAGGCAGTGTGACGAAGCACAACAATAACGAGAGACTGTGGGATTCATATTGTGTTGTTATTGTAATGATTGCAACAATGAATTGCATATTGCATTTAATGACGCAACAACTATTGCATTGACCTAATGAATTTATCTCACTACAGGTATTTTTAAAGACATGGAGGTCTATGTTTTTCAGCGCAATTATTGGGAAACTTCTTTCAAAGCACCTTTCATAATTAGGAAGATGATGAATGCTATTCAACAGGTCTACGGACAAGGAGGAAATTCTGCGCCTGGTGGTGGTAAGTAAAATAACCCACACTTCTGTAGATCTATTCTAAAAGCTGGCTTAGCTGTCACACTTTTCACAGTCTCTGAGACTTGTTGTTTGTCAAAAAGAACACTCTTCAAGCCACAGTTTATGTTTTCATCTGGTGTAGCCAGAATATCTTCCGCGGCCATCCTCCCCCAAGAAGGTGCTGTGTATGTCTTTTGATCTGGATCTATATTCTTTCAAAACCTTGTTGAAACGGTACATTTTTCTATCATGTATTGGTTCTAAATCCTGAATGGGCAGACTTGGAAATGTTACTTTACTATGATCAAACATAAAACCAAAAAATATATTACTATTATTTGTCCAAACATGTCCACACTTGCATAAAGGCCGGCTGCTCTTATCTTATTTGAATGCATTCCAATACGTATTTCTTAATTAAAAATCCATTTAAAGTTCCACGGTCCTGGTTTAAAATAAAGGAGGATCACGCTCTTACTGTTTTAGCAAATAATCGTTTTCTCTGAAGAAAACTGAGTTTTCATCATTTTGGAAAACTCCGGTTTCGCAGTTGCATGTAAATAGGGAAACCGGCGTTTTTGCATTGTGACATGTTGGTCTGTCGTTTTGAGTCGTTCGTTTGGCATTTCTGATTGGCCACCTGTTTGCTCGAGGTGTTCGTGACACCCTTCGCCGGCTGTTTTTATCATTGGTGTAAACACAATTATTTTCACAAACGAGGAGGAGAAAATAGTCGTTTTCCAGAATACCCTGCTATGTGTAAATGTGGTCTCAGATCAGCTAGAACCACAAATTAAAAATCCCAACAGAACAATACAATGAAACGAACACAAAGAATCAGATATGACTGATTTACCTTTACAAAGGAATGGTTATACAAAACAGGCAGTGTGACAAAACATTTGGGATTCATATTATGTTGTTATTGTATTGACTGCAACAAAGAATTGCAGGATATTGAATTGCATTTAAGGAAGCAACAACTATTTGCACTGACCTAATGAATTTATCACACCACAGGTATATGTAAAGACATGGAGGGCCATGTTTTTCAACACAATTGGACAATGCTTTCTAAAGAACACCTGATGTTGGAGAAGAAGAGAGGACGTTTCGGTCTTTATTGGGAATTCTCAATAGTTACAAAAATTAACAAAAGTTGGCCTTTAACCTTTAACTGCACATATAGTAAGCATAGATTGAGGGAGAAATTAGACAAACTTTTAAAATCAGAGGACAGGGCCAAAGTTAGGAGCTTAACGTTTGTGAACGATGAAGAATTCCGCATAGCAAACCAAACCAAACTTGAGGAGCATAATGATGAACTTGGAAGTGACCTCTCCACATCCTTTATCCATAAATATGTTGGGAATTTCCAACATATTCCTGAACTCCAACCTGGCATAACCACATTTAGAAAACCAATGTGGTTCAAAAGAAGTAAGAGATGGATGGAGAAATTAGAGAAGCTTTCAAAATCGGAGGACATTGTCAAAGTTGGAAGCATAATGTTTGTGAACGATGAAGAATTCCGCATAGCAAAGGGGAGCAATGGAACTGAGGTCTTCCTTGGCCTCAGAGATGATGGCACCGAGATGGCAGTGAAGAGGATGTCTAGATCTAACTACCAAGTGCTGAAGAAAGAACAATCAATACTCAGACTTCAGAAATTTGAACATAGAAATATTGTGAAATATGTGGACTTTGCTGAAGATGACACATTTTGTTACCTTGCACTACAACTGTATGATTTCCCGCTGGTGGAATTCCTAAGTAATGGTGTGTCAAAAGAAAAGAAGATGAGTCTTATTAAAGGAATATTAACTGCCTTGAGTGTGCTGCACAGTCAGCCTACTCAAATTATACATTGCGATCTTCATCCACAGAACATCTTAATAGGTAAGAAATGTACATTCACGTATTTTTTTGTGTGTGTGTGTGTTTATGTGAATTTGTATGTATAAATTATCTTGATTTTACAGATGTTTGTGGTCAGGTACGTTTGGCTGACTTTGGCCTGAGCAGAACCTTGCAAACAGGAAGTGCTGGAACAAACACAGAGACTTTACATGAAGATAAAGCTGACATAAAGGTTTGTGTTGTGTTCAGAAAACCAGGGCTGCATAGCTCAGTGGGTAGAACAAGTCGTCCACTAACCAGAGGGTTGGCGGCTTGATCTCCTCCTCCATCTGTCCACATGTCAAACCCCACAAATGTACTGATAGGTCGCTTTAGATAAAAGCATCTGCTAAATGCCCTTCTTCAAACTGTTGCATTTTTGGGTAATTTTCCTTTTTCATGCAGGCGGCAGGGATGTTGATATGTTACATCTCATATGAAGGAAGTCATCCTTTTGGCGAAGGCTGGAATTACGAGAGCACCATTCTTGGCGGTGATCAGGATGTCTTAGCAGATCTTGTGATGGGGATGATCAATGAAAATCCAAACAAAAGGCCTACAGCGAAACAATGCCTGGACCATTCTTACTTCTGGTCGAAATTAAGGTAATTAGTATATTTATTATGAC
The DNA here is from genome assembly GCA_036785325.1 of Urophycis tenuis. Taxonomy (NCBI): domain Eukaryota; kingdom Metazoa; phylum Chordata; class Actinopteri; order Gadiformes; family Phycidae; genus Urophycis; species Urophycis tenuis. The sequence goes on along the minus strand of JAXIVH010000250.1, from coordinate 75,778 downwards.
TTGATAACTGATGCATTTCATGAGGTTAGTTGTTTTGTTCGATGATCAGTTTTTCTTTGGCTTTTGGTTAACAATTTCAATCCTTTATCAGAAAAATACAGTACTTAAGACTTATCGGCAATCAAAAGGAGGTGAAAGACTACAGAGTGAAAGAATCCAACGTAGGCTTCCACAATGACATGAACGAGGCTGTAGGGGAGGCAACCTGGAGGAACTGGAAACAAAAGGTGAGAGAGAGAGAGAGTGTGACGGCCCTCTGGCCTTCGTCCTGTCTTAATGCCTGTATTATGTTCTTGTGTCAATCAGGTGTGTTGGTGCATGCTCATCAAGGTTGATTGGACGCTGATGCACAGGCGCCTGCATCCGTTAAAAGATCTTCTGCTCCACCCATCGAGGAGCTGCAGAGCCACACACCTGCACTCCTGACAGCTAGTTGTCCCTTGGTCTTTGTTGGAAGACTGACAGCTACCGTCGCTCTCTTTGTTTCGTCGTGTTTTTCATTGGGTTATGTCTTCTGGCGTGTTTGTCATTGTGTTATGTCTTCTGGATTTGGGCGCAGACGTTTTGCGTATGTGATTTGTTAATCATTGCACGCTGGAGAACGCTAAATAAAAACTAGGGATGTCCGATATTGACTTTTTGCCGATATCCGATAGCCGATATTGTCCAAATTCTTAATTTCCGATACCGATATGAACCGATATGGTATACCGATATATACAGGCGTTTTTATTTTCGCCCAGACTAATTTTAGGTCCCATATCTCCTGTTGTGGAATTAACACATCATCTACTTTTATTGTGATGCCTCACTAGATTGCATTTCACAAATTAACACTGTCTATAAAAAATAAGGACACTATTTCAACTTATGGAAAAGTGCCATATTTATGCACAAGCACATTATCGGTGGTAAAACCGATAACGATATGAACCGATATTACAAAAATAGGCTAATATCGGCCGATATTATCGGTTGGCCGATATTATCGGACATCCCTAATAAAAACCATTGTTTGTTCATGGTAAAACCCTACTCTGGCCTACTCATGTATGGTACATCCCTTCTGGTTGTGACAGAGAGAAAGAGAGAGAGAGACTTACTGTATCTATGATTTGATGCATTCCAGTTTACACGGGAGTTGGTCCAGAAAATGGACGGCAAAGGGAAATACTCTGAAAACGCTGCAGGATTACTTCGCTTCATACGCAACTTCCATGAACATCCGTAAGTATAGTTACTTGTTACTTACATTAGTAAGTAAAGATCTTCAGGTGGGCTATAGAGTACACACACTACAACAACCCTGGTTAATTTCTGAACAATGAAAACTTATTAGCCTTATGTATGTGTTCTGCTTTTTAGGTTTTGCTCCATTGCAGATATTTGGAAATAACAGATAGAGATGCATTAAAACCTAATAATGATTGTAAATGAATAACAATCCTATTGTCTATGTTCTATATAGTCCAGCGGAGGCAGAGCATATTGATTTGATGGCCACATTTCCTGATCTCTTTGGACGTGTGTACGTGTTTGCCAAAAAGAAAGATTGGAACAGCAAGGTCCAAAAAAATATGTTTCAAGAAGAAGATGACATCACATCTGGCCGTACGATGAACGAACTGAACCTTGAAGACCAGGCTACAGGCTTCTCTGTTCCTGTCCAAGAGTCAGCAGGATCACCCCATTCAGTCATCGTCATACCATAAATGTCAGTGGGAGGACTGTGTTAGAAGCACGGATGTGTTCCATCTCGTAGGTCTATGTTCGGGGTGGGTTGGAGTTTAATGCATTTTGGTTTGTGCAGGCCATAATGTTATGTACGAGTAATTGTATTGTTTGCTTGGTTATATCGGAGAGGCTATCACGTCCTTCAATTAGTATCCGCCATGTCATATTGTGAGACGTCGCTTAAATGGTCTGTCATTGATTCACATTTTGTGAAAGAAGCATACCGACGGTGATCAGCTGGTGGTAGTAGCTGACACGCGTTGTTTGTTTGGTGGGGAGTTCCGCATCGATTGTTGAGTTAGTGTTGAATGTTACTTTACTAGGCTACATTGATTGGTAAAGTTAGTCCGTTGGTTGTGGCAAAGATTGGGAGTGGCGAAGTGTTTGTGCTTACGTTGCGGGATAGCATATTAAGGAGCCCGTTTTATCCCCAATTAGTGCGCTTCGGCGTTGTGGGTTAGGCTGCTGGTCACTGAAGTCTGGGCGAGGGCACCGCCTTGGAACACCGGCTGCATCGACTTGTCGGGACAGTACGATTCTACAGGTATTGGTGAGTGAATGATCCTCGTTCTTGGGCTCAGTGTGAAAATAGGGCATAGTAGTAGGGGGGTAAATGTTTAAGGGGAAACTCTGTTGTTATCCTGTTGACGTAAGCTGCATTCCGCTTTGCCCAATTTATTTTTTGATTTCATTGCATGCTGGTGAACGGTAAATAAAAACCATTGTTCATGGTAAAACCCTACTCTGGCCTACTCATTTATGGTACATCCTTTCTGGTTGTGACAACCACCACCACATTATTTTAGATCACCTCACCATGCACAGTGAATCACGTACGAAAGCAGTTCAACTCTATTGGCTAAGAAAATTGAGGGGAGGAGATATTTTGTTTATCAACATGCTCAATCTTTTGGACACGTTCAATCTTTTGGACACGTTCAATCTTTTGGATGCGTTGAAACTTTCTGAACGCCTCTGGCAACGCGTCTGAGGCAGATTGAACGCGTTGCCAGACGCGTTAAAAACCGTCTGGCAATGCGTTCAGAAGCGCGAGTTGTGGCACATTCGGCCTGCCATATCTGAAAGCGTCTGGGACAGATTGAACGCGTTGCCAGACGCGTTAAAAACCGTCTGGCAATGCGTTCAGAAGCGCGAGTTGTGGCACATTCGGCCTGCCATATGTGCCCTGCAAACGGGCGGACACCTTTAGGAGACTGATTTGCATAGTCGCATGAGAACTGTTGTTGTATACATAGCCGTGGGAAGATGATTTGGGTTGGGGGTGCTGAAGAGAGGTGTTCCGATAAATAACAGCACCCGTGTTGACGCAACGCTGGGGGACTTACGGACCCTTTACGTCCTTGCGGACCCCCCTTGCGTCCCCTGCAAGGGTCTGACGTGCAACACCAACGAGGCGACGCAACACCAACCCAGCGGCTTTGGCTGTGAATGTGAATGTAGTCCGCTAACTACATTCGCTGGAGATCGCTTTTCCGGTTTCCACTCGTAAACACCGCTACGGTGTTATAAATGCCTCGACAACATATATATAACTTTTGCCTTCATTTCTGTAAACTTTTTTTACTCGCTAATAATCGGAATCCGTATGTAATGACCAGTCCCTCTACCGGTGTGGCATTGAATTGCATTTCGACATGTAAACCCCACGCAGAACCATCACGGTCTCATAACTACATCCAAGCAACTGCGTGGCCATTGCGTGATCACTACGGAATCACTACGCCGAACCATAACTCAGCCTTTATGCTTTTCCTGACAATACCAGACAGACAGACAGACAGACAGACAGACAGACAGACATACTTTATTGATCCCTGAGGGAAATTGCCTTCGTAACAAAACTCCAGGAGAAAAAAGAGGACACTCTACGTATAGTAGTGTTAGAAAATATAAATATATAAAGGAAACCTATGTAAAATATAAACCTATGTGAAAATAAAAATATAAACCTATGTACAAATATAAACCTATGTAATAAAATATATAAAAATGTACATAAATAAATGATAATATACATAAATGTACATACATCCAGGCATACACTACGAGGTAATAGCATACACAAGGATGTAGCATGTCAGATTTTTGTAAAACCAGTTGTGCAGAGAGATGACCAGATGACCAGTTATGTAGTAAATGACAGTTATGCAGTTAAATGAAATGACCAGTTATGTAGTGATATTACAGTGAAATGAAATGACAGTCATGTAATGAGAATGGAAAAGTGACAGTGGCATCTGCAGAGCATTCATTTTCACAAACTTAAACTCATAAAAAGCTACCTAAAGAGCTCAATGGGACAGTCTTGTCTCTCTGGACTTACCATGCTGTCGATTGAGAATGCCAATGCGCGTCACCTGGACATTAAGGATTTAATTGACAACTTTGCGCAGAGGAAAGCCACGAGAATGCAGCTATGATGTAAGTCAGCAACTTTTTTAATATATTTTAATGATCGGGTATTGCTTTTGGGTTTATTGTGTCTTTGGTGTGCAGTTGGAAGTATGTTGGTTGTAAGTTAAGGTTAAGGTAAGTTAAGGTGGTGCCACAAATTTGTTGTGGTGCGCTTACTTTTGCAGTCGTCTAATTTTTATTATGCTGCTACTTTGCAGGTTGTCCCGCTGGGTGTGGTCTGGTTTCCCTCACACCCAGAAACATGCAAAGTGACACTCCTGTCCTGCCCATAAGCAAAGCAACTAAACTAAAAAAGCTGGAGCTGGTTGCCAGTTGCTACACTATGGGGCAGCACACTAGCCCTATGTTAAGGAGGTTCAAATGAGACTGAAAATCCCCACAGGGATTCCTCAAATATTTTTTCTTCAGAGTTTACCAGTAAAATGAACAGCGACCGGGCCAAGAGTTTCTTTTACTAAATTGGAAATACAGGATTGGTGGTACTCCTGCCGGGCATTTCTGCCTGACGCACCTCCTCCGGCGCCTTTGGAATGCTTGTGTACCCTGAACACTTTGGGCCTAACTGGGTCATCAGCTGAGGACCACCGGTCATTGATGTTTTGCTCCTTTAACCCCCTTGAGTCTGTCTCGTCAGGACCTCTGAGAGAGGCAATGTACTCCCTTTACATTGCTTTGAATCTTTTGAATGAGTTTAAATACAATGATGTCATGTGTGAACATCATTAACGGTAGTAAACATGCAAGGCCCTGCAAAGCCCATCAGTAGACCTACTTTAACCTGCAACCTGTTCTCACTACTGCTATTGTGTTATCAAATCTGTAAGCATAGTCGCCATAATTGGCTGTTAGCCACAAACACAAACTCTGCCAGCTCTAGTAAACTGTAAAATAGTTTCTGTAAATGTAACAGGATGAAGCCGTCAGTGTAAGTATTTAACTTGTGGTGCAGTGATTGGCTCTGCTTACTCCACGGCCAGCCAACCTTGGCGGCCAAGCGCCTTCTTAAACCAGAAGTTGCCATTTGACAAGTGACGTCACCGGCATGCAACACTTGTCTCGTTACCTGTCCAGCAACCCGGCGTCCGACCTGCTGAACCTGCGGACTCGGTGTTGATCAACAACTGCTGCTGTGCTTACCCCTTCCCGTACGTCTCATTTCACGAGTGGGCTCGCGCAGGTTAACCGGCGGCTTGCGGACTACAGTCCTGTCTTACGGCCATTCGACTTCGGTTAGAACCGCTTGTTCTGATGGTGGATGGATATGTGTGCACGTGTGGAGGGCGTTTGATGAGTGGTCTTTTCCCATGCTGTACACAGTCAAGAGGATTGGTCTTTTATGATTTGATCTTTGGTTTACTCTCTTTTTTGTGTTTGTTTATTTTGAATTCCTTTTGTTTTATTTTGCCACACTTGTTTGCTGTGCTAGCGTGCCCCTCCATCTTTTATTAATACAATTGTAATTTTCTACACTGGATCCTTGTCCCTGGCTGATTCCGTTAACGAACCTGAGTGTCCTAGTGAAACATCCTGTGAGAAAGTGAACACCTCCCTTCTCAGTGTTTCTCACAAACACATGAACTGATTGTTATACTGAATTTTATTGAATTGTACTCCAGCTGCAGTATGGGGCAATATTTTGTTCCATTCAGGACAGGGGACACATGGGATAGCCCAGGGGGGCATTGGGTGTAAACAGCTGTTTTGTATATAGTTAGAAGTGGTGTAAAGGGTGTATATATATTTGGTAATATGTTATTTGGTGAAATGAAATGGATATTGTGTTTTCCTACAAGGTTTATTTTCCATTTAGGAATATTGTGTTTGTAGCCTTGCCATGTGTTCCTTGCCATGTGTATGTGTTCACCCATTAGTGGTATGGCCTAACTGGCCGTGATTGGTGTATGGACTAACTGGCCTTGATTGGTCCAATTGGGACTGATTAATTCCCTTATTTAAGGGGTGCCTCATTCTGTGTTGGGGTTAACTGAGGGTAGATGCTGGCTTGATGTGAGGCCAGTACCAGGTTTTCATCCTAGGCTATGCTAGGCTAACCTTTGCTATGCTAACTCGTGCTAAGCTAAGTCAAGCTAAGCTAAGTGGCTAAAAGGCTAAAATGGCTAGTGTTGGAAACTGTTAGTATTATTTTGGATTCTGGATTTATGTTTGTTTTGTTATTTTGGAGTTTTGGTGAAAAAAATAAATTCCCACTACTTTTCAACGGCATTGCCACCCCTCGTGTTTGTCCACACGGTCCAGTCCAGTGAGTCCACATCCCAATACGTGGGGTGACCAAGTTGGTCCCTCACACGTCCGTATGTATTCTTTGGGCGAAACTCCCATCGTGGCGTTGTCTGCAACTGTTACTTATAGTCCGCCGGTCACATAAAGGTTTAAAATCCACACTGTATAGACTGGCCACTGTAGAAATACCATTCTGAAGGCTTCATCAACTCAGAAAAATGGGTGCATGAAGGCTGAATATCAAGATCAGTTAATCAAAATTAGCTTCAAAATGCTGCAGAGGACTTGTCCACAACTCATTGAAAATAAAATTTCTTGTTAAACTGGACTTGGCTTTGGTGTGACTTTGACTTGGACTCGACTTGCCTTTCCCTGTCTTGACTTGGGACTCGACTGCTAAGACTTGGTACTTACTTGGGACTTGCTTAACAGTGAGAGAGTCCCATCTCTGGTATATACACACACACACTTTAAGGAAATGTAACATGCCTGTGCGCACTTCTGTTCAACAGGTCCACAGACAAAGAGGAAATTCCCTAAACATGCAAAGTGACACTCCTGCCCTGCCCATAAGCAAAGCAACTAAACTAAAAAGGCTGGAGCTGGTTGCCAGGTGCTACACTGTGGGCCAGCACACCTAGCCCTATGTTAAGGAGGTTCAAATGAGACTGAAAATCCCCACAGTCAAATATTTTTTTCTTTAGAGTTTACCAGTAAAATGAACAGCGACCGAGCCAAGAGAGTTACTTTTACTTTCTTGAGCCTGTTTCGTCAGGACCTCTGAGAGAGGCAATGTACTCCATTTACATTGCTTTGAATCTTTTGATTGAGTTTAAATACAATGATGTCATGTGTGAACATCATTAACGGTAGTAAACATGCAAGGCCCTGCCAAAGCGAGTCAGCTGACCTACTTTAACCCGCAACCTGTTCTCACTACCTAGTCTCACCTCGTCTCAAACAATAGTCAAGTTGTGCTGTTGTGTACCAAATCTGTAAGCATAGTCGCCATAATTGGCTGCTAGCCAGAAACACAAACTCGGCCAGCTCTAGTAAACTGTAAAATAGTTTCTGTAGTGGTTTAAAATCCACACTGTATAGACTGGCCACTGTAGAAATACCATTCTGCTATAAATACCACAAATACCAAGCTTCATCAATTCAGACAAATGGGCTGAATATCAAGATCAGTTTATCCAAGTTAGCTTCAAAATGCTGCAGTGGACTTGTCCACAACTCATTGAAAATAAAATTCCTTGTTAAACTGGACTTGGCTCTGGTGTGACTTTGACTGGGACTCAACTCGGACTTGACTGCTAAGACTTGGGACTTAATTGGGACTTGCTAAACAGTGAGAGAGTCCCATCTCTGGTATATACACACACCCACACACACTTTCAGGAAGTGTAACACGCCCTGTGCCCTTGTCTGTTCAACAGGTCCACAGACAAGGAGGAAATTCTGTGCATGGCGGTGGTAAGTAAAATGACCCACACTTCTCTAGATCTCTTCTAAAAGCTGGCTTAGTTGGACTTGTATTGACACAATATGCACAGTCCCTGAGACTTTTTGTTTGTCAAAAGGAAAACTCTTGAAGCAACAGTTTATGTTTTCATCTGGTGTAGGCAGAATATCTGCCACGGTCATCCTCCCTCTAGAAGGTGCTGTGTATGTCTTTTGATCTGGATCCATATTCTTTCAAAACCTTGAAATGGTACATTTTTCTATCATTTATTGGTTCTAAATCCTGTATGGGCAGACTTGGAAACATTGTTTTACTTTGATCAAACGTGAAAGAAACAAAAAAATATATTTTATATAATTTATATATGTAAGTTATATATGTGTTCGAACATGTCCACACTCAGAGGCCGGTTGCTCGCATCTTATTTGAATGCATTCCATTACGTATTTCTTAATTATACTGTAACATTTCGGAACAAGATAATCAACCAACACCTTAAGGCTCTTGTCCAATCCTGCTATTTTCAAATAAGAAACATTGCGAAAGTCAAACTGGGGGGGTAGAGAACAGCAGAAGAGAGAGTAGAGAGAGACAGGGCTTTCAGGTGGTGGCGGGTGGTGATAGTGTGTGGGGTAGGAGGAACAGAGGAAGGGGACTTCAAAGGGAGAGAGAAAGCGACAAAGTGATGGGATCCATTACTCCAGTCGGGGCTGAATTACACTGGCTCCCGATCAGTTCCAGAAATCCAGAGATCAGTTCCCTCAGATCCAGTGGCGTAGCCAGAAATGTTCAAATGGGTGGGCAAAGCCAATTTGATTGAACATAAGATGGGCCAAGATTAGATGCAACAAAATCAAAAGCTTGTTATACTCATGACATAAAGGTGGAATTTATCAAAGGCATTTGATCACAGCTGACAAATTACACAGAAACATTTTAAACTTGCACAAACCTGCATGAACCCATGCATCAGCGTGTCACATTTATTGACCAAGTAAACAAAGGAAAGCCCTCTGATTGGACAGACAAGTTCAAGTTCAAGTTCAAGTGGACTTTATTGTCAATTAACCATGTAACAGTACATTACACAGAGAACTGAAATTTCATTTCTACTACCTCCAGATGTGCAGTGTTAAGAACAACGTTGACATACAACTTAGCATTAAACTAAGTTAAACATAAGACATCACTAGACATAAAGTGCAGATATATATCCACAGAATAAGCAACCAACACAACTTATAGACAGATAGTGAGCCTACAGTTTCCAGACTATCACAGTGTTCCAGAATGTAGTAGTTGAGGTAGTTGAGGTAGTGTAATAATAATGGAGTGTAATAATGGAGTGTAATAATACAAGAGTACAATTTTACAAGGTGCGATATGGCAAAGTGCAAAGTGCAGAATAGCAGCATGGACATTAAATAAGTATTGTAAACTTGTTATGTATATGTACAAAAGAGTATGTGCAGACATTGAGTTTACTGTCCCACAGTTTTGGGTCTACTGTCCCACAGTTCTACAGTCCCACAGTGTGTGGTTTGCGATTCTTCCTGAAGTCCACAGTTATTTCCTTTGATTTGTTGACATTGAGAAAAAAACTGAAAAAGACAGAAAAAAAAGAAAAAGACTGACAAGTAGACAGGCCTAGGCCTGTCCAGGCCCGCCTGTGGCTACGCCTCTGCTCAGGTCGGCAAACCAAAATCAGTTTAAAGTTCCACGGCCCAGGTTTAAAATAAAGGGGATCATGCTCTTACTTTAGTTAACTCACTCAACTCCACTCAATGTCTAATCAGCTGAGTCAGTACCTCGGTTTAAAAATCCTTTAAAAACCCACCTGTACATTTGTATAGCAGTTTGATAATGCAGAATCCAATGCTTTAATGTTTTTATTATTATTTTCGATGTATAGTTGTATCTCTCTGTTTTGATTATCTATATTATCTATGTATAATATATTATTAGAACTGTTATTATTTAAATTGTACAGACATTGCATACTCAATGTTGTGAAGCACCTTTTTGACTCTGGCTTTGAAAGGCGCGATACAAATAGTTTATCATTATTATTCAACCCAATTATTGAAAATAACATTTCTCGTTCAAACCTCCACAAACTAGAAGTCCCTACAGAACATTACAATGAAATTAACACAAAGAAACAGATATGACTGATTTAACTTTACAAAGGAATGGTTAAACAAAACAGGCAGTGTGATGCAACAACAATAACAAGAGAGACTGTGGGATTCATGTTGTGTTGTTATTGTATTGACTGCAACAATGAATTGCATATTGCATTTAAGGAAGCAACAGCTATGGCACTGACCTCATGCTTTTATCACCCCACAGGTATTGTGAAGAGAGGACATGAGTGTCATCTGGGGTGTCCAACAAGAGCCTCTCATTAAGGAAACACACCCAATAATTCAGTGTATTAACAACAACAAACGTGATGAGCTCAAGCTATTGCTTCAGAAACATGACATTAATGGACTTTACCCATGCAAGGAAGCAGGTGACGAGGTCACCCCTTTAATTGCTGCTGTTTTATTTCAAAGGGAGGGGATTTTTTCTTTTCTTATTCATCAACATGCAGACCCGAACGCATTTTCAGGCACATATTGTACACCTTTGCATTATGCTTCAATGAACAAAGCTTCACTTTTTTTTGCAAAAGGTTTGCTGAGAGCTAAAGCTGACCCAAATGGAGTTGTGATTGATCAATTGAATCTTACCCCACTGCAATTATCTGCCATGAACGACAGAGAGGATGTTGCTAAAGCACTTATCAGTGCAGGTGCAACTGTTTCAAAATGTCTTCCGACATTCCCTCAACATGATGCCTACAATGCAAAGCTATCTAATATGATACATCGCCTAGCATCACATGGTTTGCAAATCTGTTCAAAACTGAAATTCTTTATTGATCTGGATCTTGCAGTAGGACGAAAGCGTCCTGAGGAGGTTTTCCAGTTGTTTGATGATGTTATGCTGGTTAGGAATCCTCAGACACAGCTAAGTGTTCTTGATGTTATATTCGGTTTAACTTGGCCAGGTACAACAGAATACCACAGTAAAGGTATCCAGTGGCTGAAGGACAATGAGAAAATAAACGTCTACATTGAGGATACTGCCAAACACTTAACAAACGTCTCAAAACATCTGCAGCCTTTGGTTGTTCGTAATCTACATTCTGTCTGTTGCACTTTGACAGAGATAGCAAGTAATGTATCACTGGCTTTGATCCCTAAATTACTTGAGCTCCGTTCCCCAAAAAAATTGTTTACAAATGACCAGCAACTAGTGGCTACACTCTATGTGATTGCACATAAAGACAAAGTGAAACATGACTGGACATGGGATATCTTAGAGATGTTAACGTCAGGAATTTCTGACTGTCTGAACAAAAATCATCCAGTTGCGATGTATGCCTATGGCATTCTTGCAAATCTAATTTCAACTGAACACGCCAACAGACTTTTTTCATCAATTGAGCTAACTTCTGTGCCCAAAGAGATTCTGACATCTGCAGATATGAGGATGGATGACAATCTTAAAGAAGGTCTAAGGCATCTGCAAAAATATTTACTCGACCCAAGCCCAGCATCAGAAGATTTAATTCCACCTGATAAAGAGCCATTGACACCCAAGAAAAAGAAGAAAAAGAAGAAACAGAAAACCAAACATGAGGAGCAGAACGATGAACTTCACCAAGCTGGAGGTAACCTCTCCACAACTTTGGTCCTGGAAAATGTTGGGGATGAACTCCAACCTGGCATGACCACATTTAGAAAACATAAGTGGTTCAAAATAAGTAAGAGATGGAGGGAGAAATTAGAGAAGCTTTCAAAATCAGAGGACATTGCCAAAGTTGAAAGCATAATGTTTGTGAACAATAAAGAATTCCGCATAGCAAAGGGGAGCGATGGAACTGAGGTCTTCCTTGGCCTCAGAGAGGATGGCACTGAGATGGCAGTGAAGAGAATGTCTAGATCTAACTACCAAGTGCTGAAGAACGAGGAATCATTCCTAAGACTTCCAAAGCTTGATCATCCATTTATTGTGAGATACATGGACTTTGCCGAAGATGACAACTTTGGTTACCTTGGGCTACAATTGTGTGAGTTCACCCTGGAGGAATTCCTTAGAGATGATGTGCCAGAAGAACAGAAAAGAACTCTTGTTAAGGAGGTATTATCTAGCTTGAGTGTGCTACACAATCAGACTCCTCCAATTATCCATCGGGATATTAAACCACAGAACGTCTTGTTAGGTAAGAAATGTGTATGAGCACAGTTTGTGTGTGTGTGTGAGTGTGTGTGTGTGTGTGTGTTGTGTTTGTCACTTTCACAACATACATAATTCACTCGAACACCGAAGTAAAGTTAACGTTGCCTTTATCTAGGTATTGGAAGAATCATTACAATGCACAGTCATTGCTTGGCATGTCACTACTCTATTAATGAAGGTGTGATTACTCTAGGTCACCTGTAGGTTAAGTATCAATGCGCATAACATAAAGTAGTCACTGTAAAATAACTAAAAGTAGTCCCCATATTAATGTGAACATAACATTTCCTCCCTTCCAGCATTGATGTCTATCTGATACATTAAAGAAAATAATTCAATACCCTTTACCTAGAGGCAATTATATCTTAAGGTAATCACATTAATCTAAACACCTTAACTTTAACCTTAGTGCTAAACTTCACACTAAACATTTAACACACATCAAACATAACAAACACAATGTATTCTTTTGTTAGGTTAGAGCGTCAATCTGTCAGGAGGACGGTGAGCTCTTTCAGGATAGCGTCTCTCTTGAGTATCAGAGCTCTGAGCAGGAACCTCGGGGTCTGCATTATCAGGTGTAGCGTTTCCGTCTTCAACTTGAAGTGGAGGCTCTGGGGCTGTGCACATGAGTTCATCAGAATCCTCAGAGACATGAGCATCATCCTCAGGCCTGTTGTTGGTTGCATGATGAGCAGTTGCATCTAGCAGTTGGTCAACGTGTCTGCGCCAGATGTGCTGTCCAACTTGCACCGTGTAGGTCAGGGGCCCTGTCTTGGACAGGATTTCACCGCGCTGCCACTTCTGCTTTGGGTGACGATAGTCTCTGGCTAGAACTTGTTGTCCGATCACAAAGTTTCTCACATGACCAGCCTTTGCTTTGCGGGGCTGTTTTTGCATGACATCTCTACGCAGGTCAGGCTTTAGCAGATCGAGACGTGACCTCAGTCGTCTACCCATGAACAGTACAGCTGGGGCTTGGCCTGTCGTAGCATGGTCAGCGTTTCTGTAGGCATGTAGGAACTTTGCCATCTTTTCTTGAAGAGACATGTGGGAGTTTGACATTGTTTTCATTGACTGTTTAAACGATTGGACGAAGCGTTCAGCTAGACCATTCGTAGCAGGATGGTAAGGTACAGATGTGGTGTGCCTGATGCCATTTCTCCGGATGAATGATTGAAACTCTTCAGAGGTAAATTGACAGCCATTGTCACTGACAAGTCGTTCGGGCAATCCTGTTCTAGCGAACAGTGTGCGGAGCACTTCGACTGTTTTTGTGCTTGTGGCATTTTTCACAATGAAGACCTCTGGCCACTTTGAATATGCGTCGACCACAACAAGGAACATACGATCGAGGAATGGCCCGGCGTAATCTACATGAATCCTTTGCCAAGGAGCGGTGGGCCACTCCCAGCTGTGGACAGGAGCGGGTGGAGGTTGCTTTTGTCTCTCCAGACATCCGTTACACAACTTGGCCATCTCCTCTATCTGTAGATCAATGCCTGGCCACCATATGTAGCTTCTCGCAAGGCTCTTCATCTTTACAACGCCCATGTGTCCCTCATGGAGTGCTTCCAGGACGTAGGGGCGTAGCTTAGGCGGCACTACGATTCTGGTTCCCCACATGATGCACCCATGACACACGGATAGCTGTTCACGTCGACTGAAGTACTCAGGTAAGCCCACTGTGTTTTTGGCAGGCCACCCCTTCACCGTTAGCTCAAGCACCTTTGCCAGGGTTGGATCTCGGCTGGTTTCCAGTTTGATCTGTGCGCTTGTGACAGGTAAGTTCTCACCATGGGCCAGATGGAACATTTCAGCTGGGTCTGCAGATGCTTTGTCCTCGGGTTCACAAGGCAAGCGCGAGAGTCCATCAGCATTTCCATGCTGTAGTGTGCCTTTGTACTCTATCACATAATCGTGTCCACCGAGGAACAACGCCCACCTTTGCAAGCGTGCTGCAGTCATCGCAGGAATTGACTTCCTAGGGTTAAAAATGGCCACTAGGGGTTGGTGGTCAGTAATTAAGGTGAAGCGCTTTCCATATAAGTACTGGTTAAATTTCTTCACACCCCACACAAGGCTGAGCCCTTCCCTGTCAATTTGTGCGTAGTTCTTTTCAGCAGCACATAAGGATCGAGATGCAAAGGCAATTGGACGTTCGGAGCCGTCTGGCATTTTGTGTGAAAGGACGGCACCGATGCCATATGGCGAGGCATCACAAGCCAGTCGTAGGGGCAAGTCCGGGTTATAGTGAGTCAGTACTCTTTCCGATGTGATGAGTTCCTTCGCACTCTTGAACGCCATGTCACAGCTGTTCGTCCACTTCCATGTCACCTTGGTTTGCAGGAGGGTGTTCAAGGGGTGAAGCACCGTTGCAAGATTCGGCAGGAATTTGTGATAGTAGTTCACTAATCCTAAGAATGAGCGAAGCTGTGGGACATTGGTGGGCTTTGGCGCTTTAAGGACGGCATCAATCTTATCCTGAGATTTGTGGAGACCGTCTCGGTCAATTCTGTGTCCACAATACTCGATGGAGTCTTTAAAGAATTCACATTTGTCCTCATTGGCTCTAAGTCCACACTCAGCTAGCCTGTTCAGGACTGCTTCCAGATTAGCTAAATGAGAGCTGTCATCTTGCCCTGTGACTATGATGTCATCTAAGTAGCACTGCGTGCCTGGGATGCCCTGTAGCACCTGGTCGATAGCACGCTGCCACACTGCAGGGGCGGATGCGATACCGAACACTAGCCTATTATATTGAAAAAGGCCTTTGTGGGTATTAATGGTGAGGAACTTTTTCGACTCAGCATCCATTTCCATTTGTAAATAAGCCTGGGCCAAATCAATCTTTGAAAAGTGTTGCCCTCCTGCTAGTGAAGCAAAAATGTCTTCTATGCGGGGCAACGGGTACTGATCTGCATGAAGGACTGGGTTGACCGTTACCTTGAAGTCGCCACATAGCCTTATTGCACCATTTTTCTTCACAACTGGCACCACTGGGGTTGCCCAGTCTGACCATTCAACTTTGGACAGAATACCTTGCTCCTCTAGCCGTTGTAACTCTGTCTCCACTCTTGGGCGTAGCGCATAGGGGACAGGACGCGCTTTCATGAACTTGGGCAAGGCGTGCTCATCCACTGTGACACGTGCCTTCATCTGCTTGAGAGTTCCTATGCCCTCTTCGAACACTGGTGCTGCGCGTTGGAGTAACAGGTTCAGCTTTTCCTGTGTAGCTTTACTGTTTCCATTCTCACTGAGCTGCATGGCTTTAATCGACTGCCAATTGAGCTGGATCATTTGCAGCCAATCACGTCCGAATAACGGTACTCCTCCACGCTGCAGCACATACAAGTCAAGCATTTTCCTTTTATTTTCATATTTCACTTTAACTTTAATTTTTCCCACTGGCGCCACCTTTTCTCCAGTGTATGTTTTCAGTAGGATTGGTGTCTGTTTCAATAATCACATCTGCAAAATTCTCTTTGTAATCTTTCAGTGATATAAGTGAGAGTGCTGATCCAGTATCAAGCTCCATCTTTATTTTCTTTCCATTAATCTTTGGGGTCACCCATATCATTTTCTTCTCACTCTCTGTCATTGAATGCAATTCTATGTGAGCCAATCCATTGTCTGTCTCGTCTGAGGCTGATCCACTAGCATCTGTGTCATTCATTTCATTTACTCTTTTATCCTTTTTCCAGCTTCTGTGTTTTTCCTCATTTCGTTTTGTTTTCTGTTTTTCCTCATTTCCTTTCGTTTTACACATTCTCTGTATGTGCCCTTTCCTATTGCACTTCATGCAGTTTTTGTCACGGAACCAGCAGTCTGCCTGGTCGTGCGATCCCTTTCCACACCTAAAACATGCATTTGCTTTGGCAGATTTGGCTGTGAATTTGTTAACACTGTGTGCTTCAGTAGACACTTTCTTTTGCAATTGCATGGTGTCTTTGGATGCCGTTTCCATTGCAATTGCGAGTTCTAACGCTTTTTGTAACGTTAAGTCTTTTTCAGTTAGGAGTCGTCTCTGTACGCTCTCATTGTGCATGCCGCAGACAAGCCTGTCTCGGAGTGCGTCATTCAATCCCGCGTCAAACTGACAACGCTCTGCCAACTTCCTAAGCTCTACAATGTAATTGGCAATAGATTCACTCCTTTGTTGATTTCTGTTATGAAAACGAAATCTCTCTGCTATTACAAGTGGCTTCGGATTAAAGTGGTCTTGGAGCAGTTTTGTTATGTCTTTAAACGATTTCGTGGATGGCTTTTGCGGTGCACATAAACTTCGTAGCAGATTGTACGTCTTTGCGCCCATAACACTTAGCAGGACTGCTACCTTTCTGTCATTTTCAATGTGATTAGCAACACAATATTGCTCCAGTCTCTCAATATAAGTGTCCCATTCTTCCACGCTATTGTCAAAAGCATCAACATTTCCGATTGCACCAGCCATGGTTTCTTTCAAATTTCAGACACTTTCCTCCCGTTTTAGTTACTCACTGTACCGTCGAGTCATTCACTTTGGGCGGCAGAAGAGGGGGTTAGCTTCCTAGCTTTCGTTTCGTGAAGGCATCAACTTGCGTGGACAACAGGAAACTTCCATTAAAGCTTCTGTACACGCGAGTACATCCAGTTAGTCCTCGTCGCCAATTCTGTTGTGTTTGTCACTTTCACAACATACATAATTCACTCGAACACCGAAGTAAAGTTAACGTTGCCTTTATCTAGGTATTGGAAGAATCATTACAATGCACAGTCATTGCTTGGCATGTCACTACTCTATTAATGAAGGTGTGATTACTCTAGGTCACCTGTAGGTTAAGTATCAATGCGCATAACATAAAGTAGTCACTGTAAAATAACTAAAAGTAGTCCCCATATTAATGTGAACATAACAGTGTGTATGTACACAGTATATATACTGTATATATATATATATATATATTATATACATATATGAATATCTTTTTGAATGATTTTACAGATGTTTGCGGTAAGGCACGTTTGGCTGATTTTGGCATTAGCAGAAGATTGCCCAATGGCCAAACTACCTTGCACACAAGAAGTGCTGGAACAAAGTGCTGGATGGCCAGAGAGATTTTAGATGCAGATGTTGATGTACCATGCAAGACGAGTACTGACATACAGGTTTGTATTGTGTCCAGAAACAAACTGGTTAGTTGGAAATCGTTTTCTTTCATTTTTTAGTAATATTCCTTTTTCATGCAGGTGGCAGGGATGTTGATCTACTACATCCTATCTGGAGGACATCATCCTTTTGGCAAAGGCTGTAGATGTGAGAGCAACATTCTTGACAATGTTTACAATCTTGAACATGTTCAGGATGTGATCTCAGAGGATCTTGTGAAGTGGATGATCAACACAAATCCAAAAGAAAGGCCTACAGTGAGGCAATGCCTGGCCCATCCTTGCCTCTGGTCAAAATTAAGGTACTAATTATGATATTTCTTATGAATTGATCATGAGGTTAGTTGTGTTGTTTGCTTATCCGTTTTTCTTTGGCTTTTGATAAACAATTGAATCCTTGATCAGAAAAATAGAGTACTTAAAAACTATCGGCAATGAAGAGGAGGTGAGAAAGTACAAAGTGACGGAACACAACATATGCCTCCTTAATGAACTGGATATGGATGTAGGGGAGGCAACCTGGAGGAACTGGAAACAAAAGGTGAGAGAGAGAGAGAGAGAGAGAGAGAGAGAGAGAGCGAGAGCGAGAGCGAGAGCGAGAGAGAGAGAGAGAGAGAGAGAGAGCGAGAGAGAGAGAGAGAGAGAATGAAGGAATATTGAGATAAGAACACATCTATTTGATTCTGTTCCAGTTTACACTGGAGTTGGTGCAGGATATGGACGGCAAAGGGAACTACTCTAAAAACACTGCAGGATTACTTCGCTTCATACGCAACCTCCTTGAACATCAGTAAGTATAGTTACTTGGTATGTTACTTACATTAGTAAGTAAAGATCATCAGGTGGGCTGCAGACTACACACACTACAACAACCCTGGTTCATTTCTGAACAATGAAAACGTATTAGTCTGGTGTACGTGTTCTGCTTTATAGGTTTTGCTCCATTGCAGATATTTGGAAATATCAGATAGAGATACATTAAAACATAATAATGATACTATTGTAAATGAATAACAATCCTATTGTCTATGTTCTACAGTCCAGAGGAGGCAGAGGATATTGATTTGATGGCCACATTTCCTGATCTCTTTGGACGTGTGTACGTGTTTGCCAAAAAGAAAGGTTGGAACAGCAGGGTCACCCTGAAAAGGATGTTTCAAGAAGAAGATGACATCACATCTGGCCGTACGATGAACGAGCTGAACCTTGAGGACCAGGCTACAGGCTTCTCTGTGCCTGTCCAAGAGTCAGCAGGATCACCCAATTCAGTCACCGTCATACCATAAATGTCAGTGGGAGGACGATGTCAGAAGCACAGATGTGTTCCATCAGAGAAGAACATCCCACATCGACAATGGCCAACCGGTTGGAGAGACCATTCATTTTGAATCATAATCACTATCTAACTTTTATGTTTATATTTACACTTACATTTTTTATGCATATAATCTAGCATATAGCATATAGTCTAACTGACTAAATTACTCAGTACAAGTTATGAATCTATCAGGGAAATTAAATCACTTGCCACTTGGCTACTCAAAGTCAAAGGTCAGCTCACCATTTATCATATATCACATTATCAGATTTCTAATGTTACTCTTTTTTTTATTTTATGACTTCTTAAAGTGCCTCTGAGTACATTGAAAAGCTGCATGAAAATGACATATCTTATGAGTAATATCATTACACTTTGTTATAAGTTGCGTCAGAGCATTGGAGTTACTGTCATTGCCAAAGGAAATTGCGCCATCGTGTGTAAAGGTTCCGTAATGCAGAGCATGAGTTGAATTTCTGCGGTCTTGTTTTGTATTTTGGCATTTGCATCTCTGAAAAATAGCTACATTTCTGTAATAAGCTTCTATGCAAAAGGTAAAGGGGCATTTAGCAGACGCTTTTGTCCAAAGTGTGATGGAAAATGAACCCAAAGGGCCCTTTTCTCCTGATCATCCTTGTGAGCAGTTTTTCCAACTTTTTTATTGGGTTTTGCAGATGTATACAATGATATTAAAACATTCACAAAGAGTTAACTATACCTTTTTCCTTTTTAGAAAAACAAAAAAGAGAAAAGGAAAGTGGTCACTGACTTGAGCACTTACTTATACTAACTGCAAATTATCTGATTCATTTTGTGTTTTTTTGTGATTGTGTGTACCTGTTTTCTATATTTTTATGCATGATTTATACAGGCCTACTCGTTTTTCTCTATGTGTGAATACCTTGGTACAGCCCAAGTGGTGGGCCTCACGTTTGACCAACACTCCCCAATTCCATTGTGAACGTGACACGCCACAGGTTGCAGGTTGCCCTGAGCTGTTTGGTTCATGAAGATCTGGGGCCTCTGGTTGTCTCAAGGCGTTGGGAACCAACAGAGACTCTGGGTCACATCCGAAAGAGTGGGAAAGAACATGGTGGTGTCTATCCTGATATTAAATATTCCAATGTCCCTGTCTGGGTCATCTGTACCTTCAGAGTTGTTGTACCCTATAAAAAGCACCGGCCAACAATACTTGGCACGGATTTATGAGAAAGCTTTATCAAGTGTATTGTTCTCTGTTGAACTGTGCCTTTGTTAACAACTTAATATTAAAAAATACAGTATATCTTTTGGTTTAATCTAGCCGCTCGATTGATTTCATTCAGCGATCACTGTCGTCTCCCACGCCCGACCTCCCTTCTGATGGCATTCGGTTTTTACCGCAATAAAAGTGATGTACAATCAGTAGGCTACATTTGTGGGGTTCAACCTGTTGACAGTTGGATCAATGGGATCGAACCGCCGACCCTAAGGTTAGTGGACGACACGCTCAGTCCACCCACTCTACCTACTGACCTACTGCTAGCCCCTATGCCAATTAGATTAATGTATTTTTTAGGAAATCAAAAGTAGGCCTACACCATGGAAATTAATTCATAAATGAAATAATAGAATTAATTAATTTCATTTTCGTTGGATGCGTATGCATTATATTTTTGGTTGCATTTTTTTTCTGTTCTGTTCATATATTTCTGTATACACCTGAAGCTAAAGTGAATATTAATAAAATATTATATTTCATTAACCTCCTGTATATATATATTAAAACATAAACTATTGAAAACCTGTTTACCAAAGCCAAATTAATTATATCGATTTTTGGTTCGTGCATTAATATTTTTACCCCCGCTATGTGTAAAGTTATTATTATCATTATGATGATGATGATTATTATCAATAACATCGATCTAACTATTGTCGTAAATCTGCCCCCCTTTGGCCCCACGCCCACATCCGTTTCGCAAACGCAACAGTCCGTGACGTCACATGGTAAACAAACGGAGGTGGCGATACGTCATGCAGCATAGGGGGAAGCACGGGAGAGAGGTTCAGTCAATGACGCCGACACCGCTAACATTTCAGCAAGAGACCACTTCATTTGCGCATTGCATTCTTCAAAGCGGACGGAGAGTGACTGGCAGGGGCTGGTGTGCGAGGTGAGTGCAAGCGGCAACATTCCATGCTGAAAAATGAAGCCCATGCGGAAGTTCAAAAACTTGCAGTTCCTCGACTGGCCGCTTGAGGCTGGCTGCAGAACGGAGTCAACTCCCATAGACACCCATGTTAAAATGTCCAACTTTACAGCCAAAATAAACATGTTTACAGCCTGGTTCAAAAAACCGTTTTGGTGTCTTTCAGTAGTGTTCGAGTCCATGACAACTGTGAGGGGGGTGAATTTTTTTAGAATCCATTATTTTAATGCACAGAGAAGGATTTATTTTATGAATAATTAAGGGCGTGGTCAACTTGATTGGCAGCTGTCATCTGTAATCACGGCATGACCTTCACGGATTCGAGGCTTTGATTGGTCTGGCCGGAGGTAGGCGGGCTTAGAACACAGACTGATATGTCCAAGATGGCGGCTCCCAGAAGCTCAATTTTAGGCTTCATCTCCGCTGTTAAGAATGTCTATGGGTGACGTCACGGAGGGTTTGTCCATATTTATATACAGACTATGGGTGAGTGCTGTCACTGCCTGTCTGTCTCCGACCGCCGTGTTCTCTCCACGGCCATCTGGAATCAACCAACTCACCACACTCGTATAAAGGCCGGTTGCTCGCATTTTATTTGAATGCATTCCATTACGTATTTCTTAATTATACTGTCAAATTTCGGAACAAGATAATCAATCAACATGTTGTGTCCTGTACTTTTAATGTGACACAGGAAGTAGGATACATGGGGAAAGTTACGGTTGCTATAGCGTTGCCATGGTCTCTCCTGCCTTGAGTAAAATACCGTTAGACTACGCTGTTTCTGCTCTGTCATTTATACACCATTAAGACATAACAAAATTGGCGACGAGATTTCTTTTTACCGCTAAGATGACGGCTGCAAATGTGCCGTTTCCAAGTTTTTTCCTCCCGTGCCCGGGTGAGCCTGCTGTGCCTTTTAAAACCTGGATTCGAATTTTTCATAACTACCTGGTCATTATCAACGCGACCGGAGATGCTTGGCCAGTTGCCAGAACAAGAGCCGTCCTACTACACTGCCTCGGAACGGAGGGACAACGGATCTTCTACAACCTTCCTGACACAGGTTCTACTTGTGATACAGCCATAAATGCATTGCAAGCACACTTTAATCCAAAGACTAATACAGTGGCGGAGCGTCATGCTTTTCGTAAACGTTCTCAAGCTCCCCACGAGTCAATTGCACAGTACGTTGCTGCCCTACGTGACCTTGTCTCCACCTGTGACTTTGGTGACCGTGAAAATGAAATGTTACGGGACCAATTGATTGAGCATGTGTGTAATCCAAGAATATGCGAAAGACTGTTGGTAGAGCCTAAAGTGTCTTTAGAGAGAGTATTACATTTGGCTACTCAGATCGAGTCTGCCGCGCACCATGCGAATACAATTGCTGATAAGCATGTGGCCCCTGTGGAAGCGGTGCAGCACTCTTCAAACAGAGGGGGGAGGGGAAATAGCACGAACTTCACTGGCGCGAATGTACCTGTCAATATAAGCAGAACGAGAACTTGCTTTAGATGTGGATCCGATGCTCACTTAGCCAATGCTGCCAACTGCCCAGCTACAACGGCAACCTGCAGGCGATGCAATAAGACGGGACATTTCTCTAAAGTCTGTCGTTCTACACAGACCCATACTGAAGTGCGTGAAGTGGAACTCCCTGAAACGCGAGTGTTATATACAGATCATGTTGCGAGTGGTAGTACGAAAATTACATGCACAGTGGGCATTACTGGCCATCATTCACAACCCCGTACAGTGGATTTAGTTGTCGACACTGGGTCTTCTGTATCCATCCTGCCACAAAGCTTCTACGTGCGCCATTTCAACCACATTAAGCTGACTCAGCCCAAGGTCAGGCTTGTGTGGTATTCTAAAACGCACATCCCTGTTCTTGGCTGTTTGTCCGCGAATGTCTCGCTACATGGCCGCACAGCTCCATGCACATTCTACGTTGTGAACAATGGAACTCCACTGCTGGGGAGAGACCTCATGACAGCATTACAGCTTCGCATAGCGCACAACAGGGTCCTGCCTCCTGACGTCTCTACTTCCTCTGCTCCGGTGCTGGAATGCGCTGCCACACCTACACCTGCGTTTGGCTGCGCAAAGAACTTTGTTCACTTAGTGAAAACTGATGACACCGTTACGCCAGTGCGTCAAAAGCTCCGTCGCCTGCCATTGTCTGTCCGAAATGCCGTGACAGACGAACTGAATCACCTGCAAGTGGCGGGCATAATTGAGCGCATTGATGCTTCAGCATGGGTGTCACCAATTGTTGTCACTCAGAAAAAGTCAGGAAAAATTTGTATGTGTGTCGATCTGCGCGAACCCAACAAAGCAGTCATTGTGGATGCCTTTCCATTGCCCCACATGGATGAACTGCTGTCCAACCTAAAAGGTGCCACAATCTTCTCTACAATTGACCTGTCTAGTGCATACTACCAAATGCCTTTGCATGAAAACAGTCGTGATCTCACTGCATTCATTACACATGACGGCTTGTTTCGGTTTTGTCGCGTACCATATGGACTTGCTTCTGCACCTGCTACTTTCCAGAAAATGATGAGCATCATTCTCTCTGGCCTACCAGGGGTAGACAACTACCTGGACGACATAATTGTACATGCCCAGGACATGCCTGCCCACGACAAAGCTCTGCACACCGTTCTACATCGCCTGAAATCAGCTGGCCTGCAACTCAACAAGGAGAAATGCCGTTTCCGGGAACCCAGCTTGCCTTTCCTGGGACACATTGTTTCAGGTGATGGACTGCAGCCTGATCCTGAACGCATACAGGCCATTGCTAATGCCCCTGCGCACCTACTGATGTTTCCACTCTGCGCTCCTTCCTTGGACTGCTCTCATGGTACTCCAAGTTCCTGTCCAACCATGCTACTGTGGTGGAACCAATGAGAGCATGCCTGAGACCAACTGACAGTGCTTTTCAGTGGACTGGTGAGGCACAGAGTAGTTTTGAGAAGGTTAAAAAAATGCTGCTGGATAGCCAGGCCTTAGCTTTGTTTGACCCCACACTGCCCACCATAGTGTCTACAGACGCATCAGACTATGGCCTAGGGGGCGTGCTGTCACAAGTGGGCTCAGACAACATCGAAAGGACGGTGGCGTTCGCGTCTCGAACTCTCTCTGCTGCTGAACGTAAATATGCCACAGTGGAAAAAGAAGCCCTGGCATGCGTTTGGGCTGTCGAGCGGTGGCGTACATACCTCTGGGGACGCCGCTTTACCCTACGGACAGACCACCAGGCACTGACGACGCTGCTGACCACCAAGGGTGTCGGGCGTGCTGGTCTACGTGTGTCAAGATGGTCTGCTCGTCTCATGTCCTTCAACTACGACATCATTTACCGCCCAGGCGTTGAAAATGCTCCAGCTGACTGCATGTCTCGCTTATCTCTACCGGCTGCGCCTTCACCTGATGGCTCCGTTGCTCCTGCTGACAGCGACGACTCTGACCCCGAATACGTTGCTCTCCTGACTACTGCCCGTCATACTCTGTCTGCCACTGACCTTGACTCTGCTTGTGTTACATGCCCTGAGCTCTCAAAACTCCGTGCACAGATCACATGTGGCTGGCCTCCTTCATCCAAAGGCCTTGACCCTGACCTGTTGCCATACTACAAGCTGCGCTTGGAACTCTCAGTCAAAGAACTTTTCATTTTTCGTGGCTCTCGACTGATTGTGCCCATAGTCTTACGTCATGACCTGATTGCCATCGCACACGAGTCTCATCAAGGGGTGGTTCGGACAAAGCAACGACTACGTGACCTCTACTGGTGGCCGAAGATGGATGCTGAGGTGCTCGGTGCCATCCGCTCCTGCCATCTCTGCCAGTCAAATGACAAAACCGCTAAGCCACGCCCAGTTCCACTGCAACCAGTGCCTCTGCCAGATGGTCCATGGCAAAAGATCGCTATGGACATAGTGGGACCATTCAACACTGCTCCTCCAGAATGCAGGTACGCAATTACACTGACTGACTACTATAGTAAATGGCCAGAGGTTGCCTTCACTCGCACCATTACAACTGAGGCTGTGATTTCCTTCCTGTCAACTGTGTTCAGCCGCCACGGCAATTCGCTGAGCATTGTTACAGATAATGGTGTTCAGTTCACTTCTGCTGCTTTTGCTGCTTTCCTACAAGAAAGACAAATACGACATCACCGTTCATCTCTCTACTATCCTGCTGCCAATGGGCAAATTGAGAGATTCAACAGAGTGCTCAAACAGACTGTACAGTTGGCCATTCAACAACACCTGCCGTGGAAACCAGCGGTGACTGACTTTCTGCACGTTTACCGTGCCACGCCACACGCCACAACTGGGACTTCACCCTTCCAGCTCCTCCATGGACGGCCAATGCGCACCAAGCTGACACTGCTGCCTCCTGCTTTAACACCGCCTGCTTCTACACTAACTGACATGGACATACTTCACAGGGCCAGTCAACGTCAGCACAAAATGAAGATGTACACGGATGCCAGACGTGGCGCTCGTTCTCCTGTCTTTCAAAAAGGGAACAGAGTGCGTGTGAGAAACCCACTACATGTTCCTAAAGGGCACAGGAAGTTCAGTGATCCTCTAACAATAGATAAGAAAGTTGGTGAGGGTACATACAGACTGAGTAATGGAAATATCTGGAATGCCTCCCACCTTACTGGCTTTCCCATCATTACACACACATCTACACACGAGGACACTAAACCACCTGACAATACACCTAAGCCTAGGCCCATGCGAGATACTCGCCAGCCAACCTGGCTGAAAGACTTTGTTACTTAAGAATGTATTATACAATGACTTGTGACTCCTACACTGGTATGGTATTGATATGATGATTCACTATTTCTGATACACTGTTACTGTATTGTTCGCACTTGAGTTACTTTAATTGTAGAGTAATGTTACAGTCAAAATGATGAGCCACTTTCCTGATCTGAATAAGGTTATATGTTTCCATACCTCTCTATATTTCATAGGGGTTAAGCACTTAATTAGCAATATCGATTAATGTTCTTATCTAGGGGTTACAGTAAACTAATATGTGTTCTGTTATGTGCCTTCAAGGGGGTAGTTACTACTTTTCTACAAAGGGGAAAATGTTGTGTCCTGTACTTTTAATGTGACACAGGAAGTAGGATACATGGGGAAAGTTACGGTTGCTAGCGTTGCCATGGTCTCTCCTGCCTTGAGTAAAATACCGTTAGCCTACGCTGTTTCTGCTCTGTCATTTATACACCATTAAGACATAAGACAACACTTGAAGGCACTTGTCCAATCCTGCTATTTTCAAATAAGAAACATTGCAAAAGTCAAACTGGGTGGGGGTGGGGGGGGGGGGGGGGGGGGGCGTAGAGAACAGCAGAAGAGAGAGTGGAGGGCTTTCAGATGGTGGCGGGTGGTGGGGGTAGTGTGATAGTGTGGGGGGTAGGAGGAACAGAGGAAGGGGACTTCAAGGGGAGAGAGAAAGCGACAAAGTGATGGGATCCATTACTCCAGTCGGGGCTGAATTACACTGGCTACCGATCAGTTCCAGAATTCAATTGAAGATTTGAGTGATTACTTTTAAATCATGCGTGCATGCAGCATGGTCTTACACCCCTTTACATTTAAGATCTCCTGACCTTTTATTCTGCGGGAGACCCCTCGGATCCACACCCAACAATAACACATGCTGAACATGAACAAGCCATGGATTTTGGTGACAACTACAAATGTTTCCGTTTCAAAAATGATCTGTCACATTTCAATATTTTGGCCCGTGGTGCTTCAGTGGTGAACATACTTTTAGTCCCACAGAGCCTGCAGCGTGTCATGGACACTCCTGGTGAAAAGGGCAGGTTCACTGGGGCCGGCTGCTGTAAAGGGTACTGTGTTGTGGACCACAGAATATGTTGCGAATAAACATATTCACAACATATTCCTGACAATATTTAGTGAATGACAGTTAAAAGTCATTGAAAGATGCAGCGAAGAGTTGGAGAATCTTTGGGAAAACCCCAAGGATGTTTTCAAAGTTGGTGGACAATTATGAATTTGTATAGCGAAGGGGAGCGATGGAACTGAGGTCTTCCATGGCTTCCTATGTGTTTTTGACCCAAAATCATTCTTTAAATAAATAGTGTTGATATATTTGAATAGTTGAAATACATACAGTCTACCTATATCCTGACTGACACTTTAGAATTGTCTTTTGACTGTTTTAAATATATTTTGCACTATTTTTTGCACTATTCAATTTTCCATTTTCAACGCACTACCTCACTTTTTTTCGTACTTTTCTGTGTTTCTGTGTTTTTGTCTGTACGGTGTCCGTTTGTCTGTTTGTTTGTCCATTGTTCATTTTTGCATCGCAGGTCTGAGAGGACTGCAATTTCATCTGTGCTATTTGCCTGCCATGTAGCACATTTGACAATAAAGATACTTGAATCTTGAATCTTGAATCTTGAATATTTATAATTTGATTTCTACTCTTCATGTAATTAGATATTTTTTATTATTACATGACAATTGCCTTCCCAAATGACATACGGTACATCCTTCGATCAGCGGGGGGCAGTAATTCATGCAAGAGAGGCCCGAGGAGACGGATCATTCTGGAGAAATACACATCTTCCCGCAGAGGTACATACACATTGACGCCGCATGGACTGCTTTGACACGTTGTTGTGATACGTCAACATCGCCGCCATATTTGAGAGGACAAGACTGGTGCGTAAACAACACAAGTGATGGGGATGGGGGGTTGATTTTTCGCTTTGAAAACTAGAACTTTATATTTATCAACGGTTTCCAATGAGTCGTCATTAAGAGCGACAAATCGAAACCCGTCATTCATTCAAGGGCGTATGCTCTATTTGGGGAAATAGGATGTAATATAACAATGATTTAAGCATGATTTGATTTTTATTAAATCACGTTACCCCACGTATAGCATGAACCCTTGAACAATGACGTCTCATAAAATCTGTGGAGGAATATAAACTTTATAGTGCTTTCTATACAGGAAAACCGAAGCTCCCCCGTCTATTTGTTCGGTATTTGTTTAGGCCTCCCCAATATGGCAGTAGGCATCATGGCGCCCCCCGAGGCAGACGTGTTTGCTCGCTCCGCACCTGGATACGCTGTTTTTCGCTTTTTACTCTTTTTTTCTTGTGTGTTTTCCCTGGCTCTTAAGTGCTGTGCACTGCGGACATATAGCAGGCAAGCACTCTTGGACATTGCTTTAGACAATACTGCATTTACTGGACATATCCCGCCGGAACTACAACTCATTGTTCGGCCCCACAGTTACCGCGGCCCGCCCCTGGAAGGTCCCGAAACACCGGCCTCGAGTGAGTGCGCTGACCCAAGGAGAGCGCTGAGGAGGCGGCGTCGTAAGCGAGGCAAGAGAGGCGGGCTCCATGCTAGGCTAAAGGCTCGTCCGAGCAGACCACCGCTCCCCAGCCTTTTGCTCGCTAACGTGCGGTCTCTGGAGAACAAACTGGACGAGCTACGAGCTAGGATAACATCACAAAGAGAGACTAGAGAGAGCTGCGCTCTTATCTTCTCCGAAACCTGGCTCCTAGAAAACGTCCCGGACTCCGCTGTTCACCTGGAGACCCACTCATTGTACCGGGGGGACCGGACCGCTGCCTCCGGTAAGACAACGGGGGGAGGCGTGTGTGTTTATGTCAGCAACGCGTGGTGTAGGGATGTACGGACTGTGCACAAGCACTGCTCACCAGACCTGGAGTTTTTACTGTTGCGATGCCGTCCCTTTTATCTCCCAAGGGAATTTGCGTGTGTGTTTTTGGCTGCTGTTTACATCCATCCACGCGCTAACTACACCGCGGCGCTCAGTAAACTCTATGACGTCATCAGCGCGCTGGAGACCGCTCATCCTGATGCTGTTTTTATCGTTGCTGGTGACTTCAACCAGTGCAACTTACGGTCTGTACTCCCTAAATACTTCCAACACGTGGACATACCCACCCGGGGAAAAAACACCTTGGACCACGTTTACAGCAACGTACGTGGTGCACTCCGAGCCGCCCCCCGCCCCCCCTTCGGAGACTCAGACCACATCTCTCTGTTTCTGTACCCGGCCTACAGACAAAGAATCAAGCAGTCGAACCCTGTCACCAGACAGGTTAAACTATGGACACCACAGGCTGAGAGCACTCTACAGGACTGTTTCGCCACGACGGACTGGGATGTTTTTAGAGCTGCAGCCACGCGAGGGGACTCCTCCATCAGCGTAGAGGACTACGCTGAGTATGTGACTGGGTATATTAGCACTTGTGTTGAGAACATTATACCCACCACACAAGTGAGGAGGTTCCCCAACCAGAAACCCTGGGTAAACAGAGAGGCGCTGCATTTGTTACGTGCTCGCTCTATTGCATTTAGGTCTGGCAACGAAGTAGAGTACAGAGCTGTGCAGTACAGACTGAAGAAGGCCATAAGAGCGGCCAAAAGACAGCACAGAGAGAAGACGGAGGACTTCTACTCTAATGCTGACCCCAGGAGAATGTGGCAATGTCTGGACCACATCACAGACTTCAGGACCAGCTCTAAAACCTTGACCATCAGCCCTTCAGACAGCCTGCCAGACGACCTCAACGTCTTCTACGCCCACTTCGAGAGCCCCACCCCCACCACCTCTGTGGAATACACACACACCCCGGCCACTCCTCCCCCCTCCCCCCCGCCAGTCGTCACATCAGCCCAGGTACACAAAGCCCTGTGGAGCGTCCGCCCCCGGAAAGCAGCTGGGCCGGACAACATACCAGGACGCGCCCTCAGAGCTTGTGCTAACGAGCTGGCTGATGTTCTCACCTCCATCTTCAACCTCTCCCTCAGTCAATGCATCGTCCCAAGATGCTTCAAGACCACGACTGTCGTCCCCGTCCCCAAGAAGAACCCCCCATCCTGCCTGAATGACTTCCGGCCAGTAGCACTCACTCCAATCATCATGAAGTGCTTCGAGAGAGTGATACTGGCCCACATTCACAACAGCATCTCGGACACCATCGACCCCCTGCAGTACGCCTACAAGCACAACCGGTCCACCTCCGACTCCATCGCTGCCGCCCTCCATGTCTCCCTTTCCCACCTGGAAAATAAAGACTCCTACATCAGGATGCTCTTTATGGACTACAGCTCCGCCTTCAACACCGTCGTCCCCCACAAACTCACCCATAAACTGTCTGCTCTAGGACTCCACCCCTCCCTCTGCGACTGGCTCCTGGACTTCCTGACTGGCAGACCACAGTCTGTCAGGATTGGGAAAAGGACTTCAGCCACTATAACCACCAACATCGGGACCCCGCAGGGCTGTGTCCTCAGCCCCATCCTCTACACCCTGTTCACCCACGACTGCGTCGCTTCCTACCCTGACAACACCATCATTAAGTTCGCCGACGACACCGCCGTGATTGGACGCATCACTGGCGGAGACGAGGCAGACTACAGGAGGGAGGTGGACAGTCTGGTGACGTGGTGTGGTAACAACAACCTCACCCTCAACACTGACAAGACAAAAGAGATGATTGTGGACATGAGGAAGGAGAAGAGGCCTCATCAGCCACTGTTCATCCGAAGTCTTGAGGTTGAGAGGGTGAGCAACTTCAAATACCTAGGGGTCCACATCAGTGATGACCCCACCTTGACATTCAACACCACACAGGTGGTGAAGAAGGCTCAGCAGCGGCTGTACTTCCTGAGGAGGCTGAGGAAATTTGGGATGGCGCCCAAGATCCTCAGCTACTTCTACAGCTGCATCATTGAGTCTGTCTTGACCACCTTCATCACCGTGTGGTACGGCAGCTCAACTGTGTGGGACCGCAAATGCCTGCAGAGAGTGGTTAAGATTGCGTCTAAGATCACCAGGACACCACAGCCCTCTCTGCAGAGCATCTACCACCGCAGAGTGCACAGGAGAGCTGCCTCCATCACCAAAGACCCCACTCACCCCCAGCACGGACTCTTCACACTCCTGCCCTCAGGCCGGAGGTTCAGGAGTGTGAGATACAGAACCACCAGGTTTAAGAACTCCTTCTTCCCCACGGCCGTCAGACTGTTGAACAGCTGAACCCTCTTAAGGACAGAGCGGCCCCCCCTCCCCTTTGAAACCTTTGAATCCTTGAATGGCGACGACGTTGACGACGTTGAGATTGTGGTGCTATCCGGGCTCAGTTTATTGGTCTGTACCTTGGTCTGTATGTCTACGGGCAATGGGAAAGGAGTTGCAGCCTATTTCCAACTGTTTCTCTGGCGCGGTAGAACCCGCCGAAAGTAGGCCTATACGCTCCAACTTTGGTGGGACGAAGCATATATATTGAACATCTGCCACAAATCTCCACGACAATGGCAAGTATAATTACCAGCACAACTTTGGAAAACTTCTCTGAAAGCGAGAGTTGCAACTTGTATTGATGTGAAGTTGATTTGATATGTTTTCATTTTCTTTTGAATCCTTGGTTAAAATGTCATTTTTTTCCATAATGTATTGGTTCCAAATAATGCAATGTAATTCAAAATGCGATCTAATTATTGGCGGACGTGAAAATATAACAGCATTTCCCTTGGACCGAAGGTCAAAATACAGGGAGTGGTTATCGTAGAATAACACTGATAACAGAAAACAGGCGACATAGTTTTAAAAATGACGTTCATGCAGCACATGTAATACAGAAATGCTATGAACAAGGAAACTGTGTGAAACATTTTTGCATTTGACTGTCACATATTGGGAGAGAAACAGAAGTATGTCCATACTCACATAAGAGTGTGTTGCTATAATCTTATTTGAATCCATTTCAATATGCAAGTCCTTATTTACATTTTATTGAAAGCAGTTAATGGAAGAGCTCAGAACACACAATCCTTTTACCCAAATAACAATAAAACGAACGAAAATCTCTCAAAAAGGAGCTAAAAGTAAAACAGATATTACTGATCTAACTACAATGGAATGGTTATATAAAACAGATAGTGTGACCAAAAATGACAAGAGAAACTGTGAATTTCCTTTTGTATTGACCAGGAACTACGGTGAGACTCAGATGCAGGTATCAGACAGCGGAGCAGGCGAAGGGATGGGTCCAATTTAACAGCAAACAAAACTGATAGGGAGTAGGCAGAGATCATCAAACTGAGGGGAAGTCCCACAAGGGTCAAACACAAAGGATGTTCAGGAAACCTTGAGGAAATGCTGGAGAACTTGACTTTCACAGAGTAGCAAGACAATCTAGCAAAGGGGGAGGAGCACTGCTGTATAAATAGCGGAGTAATGAGTTGTTGGTAGGGAGAGCTAAACAGGACAATGGGAGGAAGTGAAACAAACAGAAAAGCAGGATTCCAGGGAAACTACAAAATAAAACAGGAAATGGTAATCAGAGTCAGGATGGTTCATTACACATATATTATTGCATTATTGACTGCAACAGTTTATTGTACTGTAATACATTGCACTGACCTACTGACTATATCTCACCACAGGTATTGTGAAGAGAAGACATGAATGTCATGCAGATCCAGTTTGTCCAGCAAGAGCCTCTCATCATAAAGGAAACACACCCAATAATTCAGTGCATTAACAACAACAAACGTGATGAGCTCAAGCTATTGCTTCAGAAACATGACATTAATGGACTTTACCAATGCAAGGAAGCAGGTGACGAGGTCACCCCTTTAATTGCTGCTGTTTTATTTCAAAAGGAGGGGATTTTTTCTTTTCTTATTCATCAACATGCAAACCCGAACACATATTCAGGCAGACGTTGTACACCTTTGCATTGTGCTTCAATTAACAAAGCTTCACTTTTTTTTGCAAATGGTTTGCTGAGAGCTAAAGCTGATCCAAATGGAGTTGTGGGTGATCTATTTAATCTTACCCCACTGCATGCATCTGCCATCAATGACAGAGAGGATGTTGCTAAAGCACTTATCAGTGCAGGTGCAACTGTTTCAAAATGTCCTCTGACATCCCCTCAACATGATGCCTACAATACAAAGGTATCTCAAATGATACATCACCTTGCATCACATGGTTTCCAAATCTGTTCAAAACTGAAATTCTTTATTGATCTGGATCTTGCAGTAGGACAAAAGCGTCCTGAGGAGGTTTTCCAGTTGTTTGATGATGTTATGCTGCTTAAGAATCCTCAGACACAGCTAAGTGTTCTTGATGTTATATTTGGTGTAACTGGGCCAGGTGAAACAGAATACCACAGTAAAGGTATCCAGTGGCTGAAGGACAATCAGAAAATAAACGTCTACATTGAGGATACTGTCAAACACCTAACAAACATCTCAAAACATCTGCAGCCTTTGATTATTCGTAATCTAAATTCTGTCTTTTGCACTTTGACAGAGATAGCAAGTAACGTATCACTGGCTTTGATCCCTAAATTACTTGAGCTGCTTTCCATTAATAAGTCCCTAGATATACCGGAAGTAGTTGTGGTTACACTCTATGTGATTGCACAGAAAGCCAAAGTGAAACATGACTGGACTTGGGATATCATTAACAAGTTAAGCTTAGGAATTTCTGACTGTCTGACTAAAAATCATCAAGTTGCAATGTATGCCTATGGCATTTTCGCAAATCTCCTTTCAAATGAAAATGCCAACAGGATTTTTACATCAATCGGGTTAACTTCTGTGCCCCAAGAGATTCTGACATCTGCAGAAATGGGGATGGATGACAATCTCAAAGAAGGTCTAAGGCATCTGCAGAAATATTTACTTGACCCAAGCCCAGCATCAGAAGATTTAATTCCAGCTGATGAAGAGCTATTGGCACCCAAGAAAAAGAAGAAAAAGACGAAACGAAAAATCAAAAATGAGGAGCATAATGATGAACTTGGAAGTGACCTCTCCACATCCTTTGTCCAGGAATATGTTGGGAATTCCCAACATATTCCTGAACTCCAACCTGGCATAACCACATTTAGAAAACCAAAGTGGTTCGAAATAAGTAAGAGATGGAGTGAGAAATTAGAGAAGCTTTCAAAATCAGAGAACATTGCCAAAGTTGGAAGCATAATGTTTGCAAACGATGAAGAATTCCGCATAGCAAAGGGGAGCGATGGAACTGAGGTCTTCCTTGGCCTCAGAGAGGATGGCACCGAGATGGCAGTGAAGAGAATGTCTAGATCTAACTACCAAGTGCTGAAGAACGAGGAATCATTCCTAAGACTTCCAAAGCTTGATCATCCATTTATTGTGAGATACATGGACTTTGCCGAAGATGTCAACTTTGGATACCTTGGGCTACAATTGTGTGAGTTCACCCTGGAGGAATTCCTAAGAGATGATGTGCCAGAAAAACAGAAGATAACTCTTGTTAAGGAGGTATTATCTAGCTTGAGTGTGCTACACAATCAGACTCCTCCAATTATCCATCGGGATATTAAACCACAGAACGTCTTGTTAGGTAAGAAATGTGTATGAGCATATTTTGATATTTTGTGTGTTTGTGTACACAGTATATATATAAAATATATTTTTGAATGATTTTACAGATGTTTGCGGTAAGGCACGTTTGGCTGATTTTGGCATTAGCAGAAGATTGCCCAATGGCCAAACTACCTTGCACACAAGAAGTGCTGGAACAAAGTGCTGGATGGCCAGAGAGATTTTAGATGCAAAAGTTGATGTACCATGCAAGACGAGCACTGACATACAGGTTTGTATTGTGTTCAGAAAAGAACTGGTGAGAAATCGTTTTCTCTCATTTTTAAGTAATTTTCCTTTTTCATACAGGTGGCAGGGATGTTGACCTACTACATCCTATCTGGAGGAGAACATCCTTTTGGCGAAGGTGTTAGATGTGAGTGCAACATTCTTGACAATGTTTACAATCTTGAACATGTTCAGGATGTGATCTCAGAGGATCTTGTGAAGTGGATGATCAACACAAATCCAAAAGAAAGGCCTACAGTGAAGCAATGCCTGGCCCATCCTTGCTTCTGGAAGCCATCAAGGTAATAAGTATGATATTTATTATGAATTGATATCTAATGCATTTCATGAGGTTAGTTGTGTTGTTCGATGGTTTTTCTTTGGCTTTTGGTAAACAATTTGAAACCTTGATCAGAAAAATAGATTACTTAAAAGCTGCCGGCAATGAAGAGGAGGTGAGAAAGTACAAAGAGACGGACAAATGTTTCCTCAATGAACTGGATGTGGATGTAGGGGAGGCAACCTGGAGGAACTGGAAACAAAAGGTGAGAGAGAGAGAGAGAGAGAGAGAGAGAGAGAGAGAGAGAGAGAGAGAGAGAGAGAGAGAGAGAGAGAGAGAGAGAGAGAGAGAGAGAGAGAGAGAGAGAGAGAGAGAGAGAGAGAGAGGAAGTTAGGAATATTGAGATAAGAACACTTATCTAGAATTTGATGCTGTTCCAGTTTACACTGGAGTTGGTCCAGAAAATGGACGGCAAAAGGAACTACTCTGAAAACACTGCAGGATTACTTCGCTTTGTACGCAACCTCCTTGAACATCAGTAAGTATAGTTACTTACATTAGTAAGTAAAGATAATCAGGTGGGCTGCAGACTGCACACACTACAACAACCCTGGTTCATTTCTGAACAATGAAAACGTATTAGTCTGGTGTACGTGTTCTGCTTTATAGGTTTTGCTCCATTGCAGATATTTGGAAATAACTGATAGAGATACATTAAAACCTTATAATGATACTATTGTAAATGATAATGAATAACAATCCTATTGTCTATGTTCTACAGTTCAGAGGAGGCAGAGGATATTGATTTGATGGCCACATTTCCTGATCTCTTTGGACGAGTGTACGTGTTTGCCCAAAAGAAAGGTTGGAACAGCAGGGTCACCCTGAAAAGGATGTTTCAAGAAGAAGATGACATCACATCTGGCCGTACGATGAACGAGCTGAACCTTGAGGACCAGGCTACAGTCTTCTCTGTGCCTGTCCAAGAGTCAGGAGGATCACATTCAGTCACCGTCATACCATAAATGTCAGTGGGAGGACGATGTCAGAAGCACAGATGTGTTCCATCAGAGAAGAACATCCCACATCGACAATGGCTAACCGGTTGGAGAGACCATTCATTTTGAATCATAATCACTATCTAACTTTTATGTTTATATTTACACTTACATTTTTTATGCATATAATCTAGCATATAGCATATAGTCTAACTGACTAAATTACTCAGTACAAGTTATGAATCTATCAGGGAAATTAAATCACTTGCCACTTGGCTACTCAAAGTCAAAGGTCAGCTCACCATTTATCATATATCACATTATCAGATTTCTAATGTTACTCTTTTTTTTATTTTATTACTTCTTAAAGTGCCTCTGAGTACATTGAAAAGCTGCATGAAAATGGCATATCTTATTATTAATATCATTACACTTTGTTATAAGTTGCGTCAGAGCATTGGAGTTACTGTCATTGCCAAAGGAAATTGCGCCATCGTGTGTAAAGGTTCTGTAATGCAGAGCATGAGTTGAATTTCTGCGGTCTTGTTTTGTATTTTGGCATTTGCATCTCTGAAAAATAGCTACATTTGTGTTATTAAGCTTCTATGCAAAAGGTAAAGGGGCATTTAGCAGACGCTTTTGTCCAAAGTTTGATGGAAAATGAACCCAAAGGGCCCTTTTCTCCTGATCATCCTTGTGAGCAGTTTTCCCAACTTTTTTTATTGGGTTTTGCAGATGTATACAATGATATTAAAACATTCACAAAGAGTTAACTGTACTTTTTTCCTTTTTAGAAAAACAAAAAAGAGAAAAGGAAAGTGGTCACTGACTTGAGCACTTACTTATACTAACTGCAAATTATCTGATTCATTTTGTGTTTTTTTGTGATTTTGTGTACCTGTTTTCTATATTTTTATGCATGATTTATAATAATAATAATAATAATACATAGGTTTTATATAGCGCTTTTAAAAGACACTCAAAGACGCTTTACAAATGAGGGACAAAACAAAACAAACAAAACAAAAAACAAAGCAAACAAAACAAAAAACAAAGGGCAACAACAACAGTTCTGGAGGTAGGAGGCGGTGCAGATTGGTGGTACTGGAGAGTGAAAGGCTTCAGGTGTTGTAGGTGATGTGAAAAAGGTGGGTCTTGAGGGTGCTTTTGAAGGATGAGAGTGAGTCGGACTGTCGGATAACCAAGGGGAGGGAGTTCCAAAGGGTGGGGGCGGCGATGGCGAAAGCTCTATTTATACAGGCCTACTCGTTTTTCTCTATGTGTGAATACCTTGGTACAGCCCAAGTGGTGGGCCTCACGTTTGACCAACACTCCCCAGTTCCATTGTGAACGTGACACGCCACAGGTTGCAGGTTGCCCTGAGCTGTTTGGATCATGAAGATCTGGGGCCTCTGGTTGTCTCAAGGCTTTGGGAACCAACAGAGACTCTGGGTCACATCCGAAAGAGTGGGAAAGAACATGGTGGTGTCTATCCTGATATTAAATATTCCAATGTCCCTGTCTGGGTCATCTGTACCTTCAGAGTTGTTGTACCCTATAAAAAGCACCGGCCAACAATACTTGGCGCGGATTTATGAGAAAGCTTTATCAAGTGTATTGTTCTCTGTTGAACTGTGCCTTTGCCTGACTGTGTTACTTTGTTAACAAATTAATATTAAAACAATTCTCTTTTGGTTTAATCTCGCAGCTCGATTGATTTCATTCAGCAATCACTGTCGTCTCCCACGCCCGACCTCCCTTCTGATGGCATTTGGTTTTTACCACAACAAAAGTGATGTACAATCAGTAGGCTACATTTGTGGGGTTCAACCCTTAGTTATATACAGTCTATGGGTTCAACCTGTTGACAGTTGGATCAAGGGGATCGAACCGCCGACCCTAAGGTTAGTGGACGACACGCTCAGTCCACCCACTCTACCTACTGAGCTACTGCTAGCCCCTATGCCAATTAGATTAATGTATTTTTTAGGAAATCAAAAGTAGGCCTACACCATGGAAATCAATTCATAAATGAAATAATAGAATTAATTTATTTCATTTTCGTTGGATGTGTATGCATTATATTTTTGGTTGCATTTTTTTTCTGTTCTGTTCATATATTTCTGTATACACCTGAAGCTAAAGTGAATATTAATAAAATATTATATTTCATTAACCTCCTGTATATATATATTAAAACATAAACTATTGAAAACCTGTTTACCAAAGCCAAATTAATTATATCGATTTTTGGTTCATGCATTCATATTTTTACCCCCGCTATGTGTAAAGTTATTATTATCATTATGATGATGATTATTATCAATAACATCGATCTAACTATTGTCGTAAATCTGCCCCCCTTTGTTCCCACGCCCACATCCGCTTCGCAAACGCAACAGTCCGTGACGTCACATGGTAAACAAACGGAGGTGGCGATACGTCATGCAGCATAGGGGGAAGCACGGGAGAGAGGTTCAGTCAATGACGCCGACACCGCTAACATTTCAGCAAGAGACCACTTCATTTGCGCATTGCATTCTTCAAAGAGGACGGAGAGTGACTGGCAGGGGCTGGTGTGCGAGGTGAGTGCAAGCGGCAACATTCCATGCTGAAAAATGAAGCCCATGCGGAAGTGCAAAAACTTGCAGTTCCTCGACTGGCCGTTTGAGGCTGGCTGCAGAACGGAGTCAACTCCCATAGACACCCATGTTAAAATGTCCAACTTTACAGCCAAAATAAACATGTTTACAGCCTGGTTCAAAAAACCGTTTTGGTGTCTTTCAGTAGTGTTCGAGTCCATGACAACTGTGACGGGGGTGAATTTTTTTAGAATCCATTATTTTAATGCACAGAGAAGGATTTATTTTATGAATAATTAAGGGCGTGGTCAACTTGATTGGCAGCTGTCATCTGTAATCACGGCATGACCTTCACGGATTCGAGGCTTTGATTGGTCTGGCCGGAGGTAGGCGGGCTTAGAACACAGACTGATATGTCCAAGATGGCGGCGGCCAGAAGCTCAATTTTAGGCTTCATCTCCGCTGTAAAGAATATCTATGGGTGACGTCACGGAGGGTTTGTCCATATTTATATACAGTCTATGGGTGAGTGCTGTCACTGCCTGTCTGTCTCCGACCGCCGTGTTCTCTCCACGGCCATCTGGAATCAACCAACTCACCACACTCGTATAAAGGCCGGTTGCTCGCATTTTATTTGAATGCATTCCATTACGTATTTCTTAATTATACTGTCAAATTTCGGAACAAGATAATCAATCAACATGTTGTGTCCTGTACTTTTAATGTGACACAGGAAGTAGGATACATGGGGAAAGTTACGGTTGCTATAGCGTTGCCATGGTCTCTCCTGCCTTGAGTAAAATACCGTTAGACTACGCTGTTTCTGCTCTGTCATTTATACACCATTAAGACATAACAAAATTGGCGACGAGATTTCTTTTTACCGCTAAGATGACGGCTGCAAATGTGCCGTTTCCAACTTTTTTCCTCCCGTGCCCGGGTGAGCCTGCTCTGCCTTTTAAAACCTGGATTCGAATTTTTCATAACTACCTGGTCGTTATCAACGCGACCGGAGATGCTTGGCCAGTTGCCAGAACAAGAGCCGTCCTACTACACTGCCTCGGAACGGAGGGACAACGGATCTTCTACAACCTTCCTGACACAGGTTCTACTTGTGATACAGCCATAAATGCATTGCAAGCACACTTTAATCCAAAGACTAATACAGTGGCGGAGCGTCATGCTTTTCGTAAACGTTCTCAAGCTCCCCACGAGTCAATTGCACAGTACGTTGCTGCCCTACATGACCTTGTCTCCACCTGTGACTTTGGTGACCGTGAAAATGAAATGTTACGGAACCAATTGATTGAGCATGTGTGTAATCCAAGAATACGCGAAAGACTGTTGGTAGAGCCTGAAGTGTCTTTAGAGAGAGCATTACATTTGGCTACTCAGATCGAGTCTGCCGCGCACCATGCGAATACAATTGCTGATAAGCATGTGGCCCCTGTGGAAGCGGTGCAGCACCCTTCAAACAGAGGGGGGAGGGGAAATAGAACGAACTTCACTGGCGCGAATGTACCTGTCAATCAAAGCAGAACGAGAACTTGCTTTAGATGTGGAGCCAATGCTGCCAACTGCCCAGCTACAACGGCAACCTGCAGGCGATGCAATAAGACGGGACATTTCTCTAAAGTCTGTCGTTCTACACAGACCCATACTGAAGTGCGTGAAGTGGAACTCCCTGAAACGCGAGTGTTATATACAGATCATGTTGCGAGTGGTAGTACGAAAATTACATGCACAGTGGGCATTACTGGCCATCATTCACAACCCCGTACAGTGGATTTAGTTGTCGACACTGGGTCTTCTGTATCCATCCTGCCACAAAGCTTCTACGTGCGCCATTTCAACCACATTAAGCTGACTCAGCCCAAGGTCAGGCTTGTGTGGTATTCTAAAACGCACATCCCTGTTCTTGGCTGTTTGTCCGCGAATGTCTCGCTACATGGCCGCACAGCTCCATGCACATTCTACGTTGTGAACAATGGAACTCCACTGCTGGGGAGAGACCTCATGTCAGCATTACAGCTTCGCATAGCGCACAACAGGGTCCTGCCTCCTGACGTCTCTACTTCCTCTGCTCCGGTGCTGGAATGCGCTGCCACACCTACACCTGCGTTTGGCTGCGCAAAGAACTTTGTTCACTTAGTGAAAACTGATGACACCGTTACGCCAGTGCGTCAAAAGCTCCGTCGCCTGCCATTGTCTGTCCGAAATGCCGTGACAGACGAACTGAATCACCTGCAAGTGGCGGGCATAATTGAGCGCATTGATGCTTCAGCATGGGTGTCACCAATTGTTGTCACTCAGAAAAAGTCAGGAAAAATTTGTATGTGTGTCGATCTGCGCGAACCCAACAAAGCAGTCATTGTGGATGCCTTTCCATTGCCCCACATGGATGAACTGCTGTCCAACCTAAAAGGTGCCACAATCTTCTCTACAATTGACCTGTCTAGTGCATACTACCAAATGCCTTTGCATGAAAACAGTCGTGATCTCACTGCATTCATTACACATGACGGCTTGTTTCGGTTTTGTCACGTACCATATGGACTTGCTTCTGCACCTGCTACTTTCCAGAAAATGATGAGCATCATTCTCTCTGGCCTACCAGGGGTAGACAACTACCTGGACGACATAATTGTACATGCCCAGGACATGCCTGCCCACGACAAAGCTCTGCACACCGTTCTACATCGCCTGAAATCAGCTGGCCTGCAACTCAACAAGGAGAAATGCCGTTTCCGGGAACCCAGCTTGCCTTTCCTGGGACACATTGTTTCAGGTGATGGACTGCAGCCTGATCCTGAACGCATACAGGCCATTGCTAATGCCCCTGCACCTACTGATGTTTCCACTCTGCGCTCCTTCCTTGGACTGCTCTCATGGTACTCCAAGTTCCTGTCCAACCATGCTACTGTGGTGGAACCAATGAGAGCATGCCTGAGACCAACTGACAGTGCTTTTCAGTGGACTGGTGAGGCACAGAGTAGTTTTGAGAAGGTTAAAAAAATGCTGCTGGATAGCCAGGCCTTAGCTTTGTTTGACCCCACACTGCCCACCATAGTGTCTACAGACGCATCAGACTATGGCCTAGGGGGCGTGCTGTCACAAGTGGGCTCAGACAACATCGAAAGGACGGTGGCGTTCGCGTCTCGAACTCTCTCTGCTGCTGAACGTAAATATGCCACAGTGGAAAAAGAAGCCCTGGCATGCGTTTGGGCTGTCGAGCGGTGGCGTACATACCTCTGGGGACGCCGCTTTACCCTACGGACAGACCACCAGGCACTGACGACGCTGCTGACCACCAAGGGTGTCGGGCGTGCTGGTCTACGTGTGTCAAGATGGTCTGCTCGTCTCATGTCCTTCAACTACGACATCATTTACCGCCCAGGCGTTGAAAATGCTCCAGCTGACTGCATGTCTCGCTTACCTCTACCGGCTGCGCCTTCACCTGATGGCTCCGTTGCTCCTGCTGACAGCGACGACTCTGACCCCGAATACGTTGCTCTCCTGACTACTGCCCGTCATACTCTGTCTGCCACTGACCTTGACTCTGCTTGTGTTACATGCCCTGAGCTCTCAAAACTCCGTGCACAGATCACATGTGGCTGGCCTCCTTCATCCAAAGGCCTTGACCCTGACCTGTTGCCATACTACAAGCTGCGCTTGGAACTCTCAGTCAAAGAACTTTTCATTTTTCGTGGCTCTCGACTGATTGTGCCCATAGTCTTACGTCATGACCTGATTGCCATCGCACACGAGTCTCATCAAGGGGTGGTTCGGACAAAGCAACGACTACGTGACCTCTACTGGTGGCCGAAGATGGATGCTGAGGTGCTCGGTGCCATCCGCTCCTGCCATCTCTGCCAGTCAAATGACAAAACCGCTAAGCCACGCCCAGTTCCACTGCAACCAGTGCCTCTGCCAGATGGTCCATGGCAAAAGATCGCTATGGACATAGTGGGACCATTCAACACTGCTCCTCCAGAATGCAGG
This sequence comes from Urophycis tenuis, assembly GCA_036785325.1. NCBI lineage: Eukaryota > Metazoa > Chordata > Actinopteri > Gadiformes > Phycidae > Urophycis > Urophycis tenuis. Next base: position 33,398 of record JAXIVH010000250.1, on the reverse strand, counting down.
TACGCAATTACACTGACTGACTACTATAGTAAATGGCCAGAGGTTGCCTTCACTCGCACCATTACAACTGAGGCTGTGATTTCCTTCCTGTCAACTGTGTTCAGCCGCCACGGCAATTCGCTGAGCATTGTTACAGATAATGGTGTTCAGTTCACTTCTGCTGCTTTTGCTGCTTTCCTACAAGAAAGACAAATACGACATCACCGTTCATCTCTCTACTATCCTGCTGCCAATGGGCAAATTGAGAGATTCAACAGAGTGCTCAAACAGACTGTACAGTTGGCCATTCAACAACACCTGCCGTGGAAACCAGCGGTGACTGACTTTCTGCACGTTTACCGTGCCACGCCATACGCCACAACTGGGACTTCACCCTTCCAGCTCCTCCATGGACGGCCAATGCGCACCAAGCTGACACTGCTGCCTCCTGCTTTAACACCGCCTGCTTCTACACTAACTGACATGGACATAGCACAAAATGAAGATGTACACGGATGCCAGACGTGGCGCTCGTTCTCCTGTCTTTCAAAAAGGGGACAGAGTGCGTGTGAGAAACCCACTACATGTTCCTAAAGGGCACAGGAAGTTCAGTGATCCTCTAACAATAGATAAGAAAGTTGGTGAGGGTACATACAGACTGAGTAATGGAAATATCTGGAATGCCTCCCACCTTACTGGCTTTCCCATCATTACACACACACCTACACACGAGGACACTAAACCACCTGACAATACACCTAAGCCTAGGCCCATGCGAGATACTCGCCAGCCAACCTGGCTGAAAGACTTTGTTACTTAAGAATGTATTATACAATGACTTGTGACTCCTACACTGGTATGGTATTGATATGATGATTCACTATTTCTGATACACTGTTACTGTATTGTTCGCACTTGAGTTACTTTAATTGTAGAGTAATGTTACAGTCAAAATGATGAGCCACTTTCCTGATCTGAATAAGGTTATATGTTTCCATACCTCTCTATATTTCATAGGGGTTAAGCACTTAATTAGCAATATCGATTAATGTTCTTATCTAGGGGTTACAGTAAACTAATATGTGTTCTGTTATGTGCCTTCAAGGGGGTAGTTACTACTTTTCTACAAAGGGGAAAATGTTGTGTCCTGTACTTTTAATGTGACACAGGAAGTAGGATACATGGGGAAAGTTACGGTTGCTAGCGTTGCCATGGTCTCTCCTGCCTTGAGTAAAATACCGTTAGCCTACGCTGTTTCTGCTCTGTCATTTATACACCATTAAGACATAAGACAACACTTGAAGGCACTTGTCCAATCCTGCTATTTTCAAATAAGAAACATTGCAAAAGTCAAACTGGGTGGGGGTGGGGGGGGGGGGGGGGGGGCGTAGAGAACAGCAGAAGAGAGAGTGGAGGGAGAGAGGGCTTTCAGATGGTGGCGGGTGGTGATAGTGTGGGGGGTAGGAGGAACAGAGGAAGGGGACTTCAAGGGGAGAGAGAAAGCGACAAAGTGATGGGATCCATTACTCCAGTCGGGGCTGAATTACACTGGCTCCCGATCAGTTCCAGAATTCAATTGAAGATTTGAGTGATTACTTTTAAATCATGCGTGCATGCAGCATGGTCTTACACCCCTTTACATTTAAGATCTCCTGACCTTTTATTCTGCGGGAGACCCCTCGGATCCACACCCAACAATAACACATGCTGAACATGAACAAACCATGGATTTTGGTGACAACTACAAATGTTTCCGTTTCAAAAATGATCTGTCACATTTCAATATTTTGGCCCGTGGTGCTTCAGTGGTGAACATACTTTTAGTCCCACAGAGCCTGCAGCGTGTCATGGACACTCCTGGTGAAAAGGGCAGGTTCACTGGGGCCGGCTGCTGTAAAGGGTACTGTGTTGTGGACCACAGAATATGTTGCGAATAAACATATTCACACACATATTCCTGACAATATTTAGTGAATGACAGTTAAAAGTCATTGAAAGATGCAGCGAAGAGTTGGAGAATCTTTGGGAAAACCCCAAGGATGTTTTCAAAGTTGGTGGACAATTATGAATTTGTATAGCGAAGGGGAGCGATGGAACTGAGGTCTTCCATGGCTTCCTATGTGTTTTTGACCCAAAATCATTCTTTAAATAAATAGTATTGATATATTTGAATAGTTGAAATACATACAGTCTACCTATATCCTGACTGACACTTTAGAATTGTCTTTTGACTGTTTTAAATATATTTTGCACTATTTTTTGCACTATTCAATTTTCCATTTTCAACGCACTACCTCACTTTTTTTCGTACTTTTCTGTGTTTCTGTGTTTTTGTCTGTACGGTGTCCGTTTGTCTGTTTGTTTGTCCATTGTTCATTCTGCATCGCAGGTCTGAGAGGACTGCAATTTCATCTGTGCTATATGCCTGCCATGTAGCACATTTGACAATAAAGATACTTGAATCTTGAATCTTGAATCTTGAATATTTATAATTTGATTTCTACTCTTCATGTAATTAGATATTTTTTATTATTACATGACAATTGCCTTCCCAAATGACATACGGTACATCCTTCGATCAGCGGGGGGCAGTAATTCATGCAAGGGAGGCCCGAGGAGACGGATCATTCTGGAGAAATACACATCTTCCCGCAGAGGTACATACACATTGACACGTTGTTGTGATACGTCAACATCGCCGCCATATTTGAGAGGACAAGACTGGTGCGTAAACAACACAAGTGATGGGGATGGGGGGTTGATTTTTCGCTTTGAAAACTAGAACTTTATATTTATCAACGGTTTCCAATGAGTCGTCATTAAGAGCGACAATCGAAACCCGTCATTCATTCAAGGGCGTATGCTCTATTTGGGGAAATAGGATGTAATATAACAATGATTTAAGCATGATTTGATTTTTATTAAATCACGTTACCCCACGTATAGCATGAACCCTTGAACAATGACGTAAAATCTGTGGAGGAATATAAACTTTATAGTGCTTTCTATACAGGAAAACCGAAGCTCCCCCGTCTATTTGTTCGGTATTTGTTTAGGCCTCCCCAATATGGCAGTAGGCATCATGGCGCCCCCCGAGGCAGATTTTTGCTCGCTCCGCACCTGGATACGCTGTTTTTCGCTTTTACTCTTACTCTTGTGTGTTTTCCCTGGCTCTTAAGTGCTGTGCACTGCGGACATATAGCAGGCAAGCACTCTTGGACATTGCTTTAGACAATACTGCATTTACTGGACATATCCCGCCGGAACTACAACTCATTGTTCGGCCCCACAGTTACCGCGGCCCGCCCCTGGAAGGTCCCGAAACACCGGCCTCGAGTGAGGGCGCTGACCCAAGGAGAGCGCTGAGGAGGCGGCGTCGTAAGCGAGGCAAGAGAGGCGGGCTCCATGCTAGGCTAAAGGCTCGTCCGAGCAGACCACCGCTCCCCAGCCTTTTGCTCGCTAACGTGCGGTCTCTGGAGAACAAACTGGACGAGCTACGAGCTAGGATAACATCACAAAGAGAGACTAGAGAGAGCTGCGCTCTTATCTTCTCCGAAACCTGGCTCCTAGAAAACGTCCCGGACTCCGCTGTTCACCTGGAGACCCACTCATTGTACCGGGGGGACCGGACCGCTGCCTCCGGTAAGACAACGGGGGGAGGCGTGTGTGTTTATGTCAGCAACGCGTGGTGTAGGGATGTACGGACTGTGCACAAGCACTGCTCACCAGACCTGGAGTTTTTACTGTTGCGATGCCGTCCCTTTTATCTCCCAAGGGAATTTGCGTGTGTGTTTTTGGCTGCTGTTTACATCCATCCACGCGCTAACTACACCGCGGCGCTCAGTAAACTCTATGACGTCATCAGCGCGCTGGAGACCGCTCATCCTGATGCTGTTTTTATCGTTGCTGGTGACTTCAACCAGTGCAACTTACGGTCTGTACTCCCTAAATACTTCCAACACGTGGACATACCCACCCGGGGAAAAAACACCTTGGACCACGTTTACAGCAACGTACGTGGTGCACTCCGAGCCGCCCCCCGCCCCCCCTTCGGAGACTCAGACCACATCTCTCTGTTTCTGTACCCGGCCTACAGACAAAGAATCAAGCAGTCGAACCCTGTCACCAGACAGGTTAAACTATGGACACCACAGGCTGAGAGCACTCTACAGGACTGTTTCGCCACGACGGACTGGGATGTTTTTAGAGCTGCAGCCACGCGAGGGGACTCCTCCATCAGCGTAGAGGACTACGCTGAGTATGTGACTGGGTATATTAGCACTTGTGTTGAGAACATTATACCCACCACACAAGTGAGGTGGTTCCCCAACCAGAAACCCTGGGTAAACAGAGAGGCGCTGCATTTGTTACGTGCTCGCTCTATTGCATTTAGGTCTGGCAACGAAGTAGAGTACAGAGCTGTGCAGTACAGACTGAAGAAGGCCATAAGAGCGGCCAAAAGACAGCACAGAGAGAAGACGGAGGACTTCTACTCTAATGCTGACCCCAGGAGAATGTGGCAATGTCTGGACCACATCACAGACTTCAGGACCAGCTCTAAAACCTCGACCATCAGCCCTTCAGACAGCCTGCCAGACGACCTCAACGTCTTCTACGCCCACTTCGAGAGCCCCACCCCCACCACCTCTGTGGAATACACACACACCCCGGCCACTCCTCCCCCCTCCCCCCCGCCAGTCGTCACATCAGCCCAGGTACACAAAGCCCTGTGGAGCGTCCGCCCCCGGAAAGCAGCTGGGCCGGACAACATACCAGGACGCGCCCTCAGAGCTTGTGCTAACGAGCTGGCTGATGTTCTCACCTCCATCTTCAAACTCTCCCTCAGTCAATGCATCGTCCCAAGATGCTTCAAGACCACGACTGTCGTCCCCGTCCCCAAGAAGAACCCCCCATCCTGCCTGAATGACTTCCGGCCAGTAGCACTCACTCCAATCATCATGAAGTGCTTCGAGAGAGTGATACTGGCCCACATTCACAACAGCATCTCGGACACCATCGACCCCCTGCAGTACGCCTACAAGCACAACCGGTCCACCTCCGACTCCATCGCTGCCGCCCTCCATGTCTCCCTTTCCCACCTGGAAAATAAAGACTCCTACATCAGGATGCTCTTTATGGACTACAGCTCCGCCTTCAACACCGTCGTCCCCCACAAACTCACCCATAAACTGTCTGCTCTAGGACTCCACCCCTCCCTCTGCGACTGGCTCCTGGACTTCCTGACTGGCAGACCACAGTCTGTCAGGATTGGGAAAAGGACTTCAGCCACTATAACCACCAACATCGGGACCCCGCAGGGCTGTGTCCTCAGCCCCATCCTCTACACCCTGTTCACCCACGACTGCGTCGCTTCCTACCCTGACAACACCATCATTAAGTTCGCCGACGACACCGCCGTGATTGGACGCATCACTGGCGGAGACGAGGCAGACTACAGGAGGGAGGTGGACAGTCTGGTGACGTGGTGTGGTAACAACAACCTCACCCTCAACACTGACAAGACAAAAGAGATGATTGTGGACATGAGGAAGGAGAAGAGGCCTCATCAGCCACTGTTCATCCGAAGTCTTGAGGTTGAGAGGGTGAGCAACTTCAAATACCTAGGGGTCCACATCAGTGATGACCCCACCTTGACATTCAACACCACACAGGTGGTGAAGAAGGCTCAGCAGCGGCTGTACTTCCTGAGGAGGCTGAGGAAATTTGGGATGGCGCCCAAGATCCTCAGCTACTTCTACAGCTGCATCATTGAGTCTGTCTTGACCACCTTCATCACCGTGTGGTACGGCAGCTCAACTGTGTGGGACCGCAAATGCCTGCAGAGAGTGGTTAAGATTGCGTCTAAGATCACCAGGACACCACAGCCCTCTCTGCAGAGCATCTACCACCGCAGAGTGCACAGGAGAGCTGCCTCCATCACCAAAGACCCCACTCACCCCCAGCACGGACTCTTCACACTCCTGCCCTCAGGCCGGAGGTTCAGGAGTGTGAGATACAGAACCACCAGGTTTAAGAACTCCTTCTTCCCCACGGCCGTCAGACTGTTGAACAGCTGAACCCTCTTAAGGACAGAGCGGCCCCCCCTCCCCTTTGAAACCTTTGAATCCTTGAATGGCGACGACGTTGACGACGTTGAGATTGTGGTGCTATCCGGGCTCAGTTTATTGGTCTGTACCTTGGTCTGTATGTCTACGGGCAATGGGAAAGGAGTTGCAGCCTATTTCCAACTGTTTCTCTGGCGCGGTAGAACCCGCCGAAAGTAGGCCTATACGCTCCAACTTTGGTGGGACGAAGCATATATATTGAACATCTGCCACAAATCTCCACGACAATGGCAAGTATAATTACCAGCACAACTTTGGAAAACTTCTCTGAAAGCGAGAGTTGCAACTTGTATTGATGTGAAGTTGATTTGATATGTTTTCATTTTCTTTTGAATCCTTGGTTAAAATGTCATTTTTTTCCATAATGTATTGGTTCCAAATAATGCAATGTAATTCAAAATGCGATCTAATTATTGGCGGACGTGAAAATATAACAGCATTTCCCTTGGACCGAAGGTCAAAATACAGGGAGTGGTTATCGTAGAATAACACTGATAACAGAAAACAGGCGACATAGTTTTAAAAATGACGTTCATGCAGCACATGTAATACAGAAATGCTATGAACAAGGAAACTGTGTGAAACATTTTTGCATTTGACTGTCACATATTGGGAGAGAAACAGAAGTATGTCCATACTCACATAAGAGTGTGTTGCTATAATCTTATTTGAATCCATTTCAATATGCAAGTCCTTATTTACATTTTATTGAAAGCAGTTAATGGAAGAGCTCAGAACACACAATCCTTTTACCCAAATAACAATAAAACGAACGAAAATCTCTCAAAAAGGAGCTAAAAGTAAAACAGATATTACTGATCTAACTACAATGGAATGGTTATATAAAACAGATAGTGTGACCAAAAATGACAAGAGAAACTGTGAATTTCCTTTTGTATTGACCAGGAACTACGGTGAGACTCAGATGCAGGTATCAGACAGCGGAGCAGGCGAAGGGATGGGTCCAATTTAACAGCAAACAAAACTGATAGGGAGTAGGCAGAGATCATCAAACTGAGGGGAAGTCCCACAAGGGTCAAACACAAAGGATGTTCAGGAAACCTTGAGGAAATGCTGGAGAACTTGACTTTCACAGAGTAGCAAGACAATCTAGCAAAGGGGGAGGAGCACTGCTGTATAAATAGCGGAGTAATGAGTTGATTTGCCGTGGTAGGTAGAGGTGCACAGCAACCTCACTATCTGTATCTGTTTCTGTATCTGTTCAACCAAAAAATTATCTGTATCTGTATCTGTATTCGGATAGAAACCCGGAAGTGGGCGTGGTTTATACCGGAAGTCTCCTTTATTGTGCCGAATTTGTATTTTCTAACCTAATATTCATTTGCAATGCAATAGTAGTCCCTTCCAAGCATCACATTGATTTAATATTGTTATATAATTAATTATGAAATATACTTTACGACAATAATTACATAGTTATGAAAGAAATAGCCTGCATGGCCTCCAGAGTCGGCTACACATATTTAACATGTTTTATACAATTGCCTTTACTCCAGACGCAGTACCAGGTTACTGTTTTGAAAGTTTCTTATAGATAATGCCATAATGATCATTGATTTGTCTTAACGAATTGTATGCCAGTCCACACCACTAGGACACGCACAAGCCACCTGCTGCCTAACGTACGTAATGCAAAGGGCTGCGCTCGTGCCCTCTCTCACACAGCGGATACTGAATGATGAATCTAAACTTGAATTTGTTGCTGTTTGTTTAAATAACCATGAAATACTTGGTCAAAATTCCATTAAACCTGACTGATACATACAGCATATGTCACTTAAAGGAATTAATATTGACTGAAATACACGGTAAAACGTTCGACTGTCATCGCACACTATTTATATTTTCACAACAGAATACAAAACAGGAAAACATACTGTGTAAGTAGTTTATTTGACTTTTAATGAGAGAGAGATCAGCTATGTGGTGAATGTCAGGCGAATGTCTAATTTCAAGCTCTAAGTTTCATGTCCACCGCGGTCAGCTCAGCTCGCTGTTGTGCGCTGACTCAGTGGGACGATGACATAAGTGATCTCTTTTCAATCATTTGTAATCAATGAAACGACTATTTCGTGAAATCAAATTCCGATGCTGCAAACAGAATAGACATTTTTATCTTGTTGCCAACCTGCCATCCACAATGATATGAACGGATTTTAAGATTTTTTTTTTCCCGAATAATAACGCGAATATTCGGGTAGAATACAGATATGTTTGTATCCCATTATCTGTGCTTTCCGAATAACGTATTCGTATTCGGGTGCATCCCTAGTGGTAGGGAGAGCTAAACAGGACAATGGGAGGAAGTGAAACAAACAGAAAAGCAGGATTCCAGGGAAACTACAAAATAAAACAGGAAATGGTAATCAGAGTCAGGATGGTTCATTACACATATATTATTGCATTATTGACTGCAACAGTTTATTGTACTGTAATACATTGCACTGACCTACTGACTATATCTCACCACAGGTATTGTGAAGAGAAGACATGAATGTCATGCAGATCCAGTTTGTCCAACACGAGCCTCTCATCATAAAGGAAACACACCCAATAATTCAGTGCATTAACAACAACAAACGTGATGAGCTCAAGCTATTGCTTCAGAAACATGACATTAATGGACTTTACCAATGCAAGGAAGCAGGTGACGAGGTCACCCCTTTAATTGCTGCTGTTTTATTTCAAAAGGAGGGGATTTTTTCTTTTCTTATTCATCAACATGCAAACCCGAACACATATTCAGGCAGACGTTGTACACCTTTGCATTGTGCTTCAATTAACAAAGCTTCACTTTTTTTTGCAAATGGTTTGCTGAGAGCTAAAGCTGATCCAAATGGAGTTGTGGGTGATCTATTTAATCTTACCCCACTGCATGTATCTGCCATCAATGACAGAGAGGATGTTGCTAAAGCACTTATCAGTGCAGGTGCAACTGTTACAAAATGTCCTCTGACATCCCCTCAACATGATGCCTACAATACAAAGGTATCTCAAATGATACATCGACTTGCATCACATGGTTTCCAAATCTGTTCAAAACTGAAATTCTTTATTGATCTGGATCTTGCAGTAGGACAAAAGCGTCCTGAGGAGGTTTTCCAGTTGTTTGATGATGTTATGCTGCTTAAGAATCCTCAGACACAGCTAAGTGTTCTTGATGTTATATTTGGTGTAACTGGGCCAGGTGAAACAGAATACCACAGTAAAGGTATCCAGTGGCTGAAGGACAATCAGAAAATAAACGTCTACATTGAGGATACTGTCAAACACTTAACAAACATCTCAAAACATCTGCAGCCTTTGATTATTCGTAATCTAAATTCTGTCTTTTGCACTTTGACAGAGATAGCAAGTAACGTATCACTGGCTTTGATCCCTAAATTACTTGAGCTGCTTTCCACTAATAAGTCCCCAGATATACCGGAAGTAGTTGTGGTTGCACTCTATGTGATTGCACAGAAAGCCAAAGTGAAACATGACTGGACTTGGGATATCATTAACAAGTTAAGCTTAGGAATTTCTGACTGTCTGACTAAAAATCATCAAGTTGCAATGTATGCCTATGGCATTTTCGCAAATCTCCTTTCAAATGAAAATGCCAACAGGATTTTTACATCAATCGGGTTAACTTCTGTGCCCCAAGAGATTCTGACATCTGCAGAAATGGGGATGGATGACAATCTCAAAGAAGGTCTAAGGCATCTGCAGAAATATTTACTTGACCCAAGCCCAGCATCAGAAGATTTAATTCCAGCTGATGAAGAGCTATTGGCACCCAAGAAAAAGAAGAAAAAGAAGAAACGAAAAATCAAAATTGAGGAGCATAATGATGAACTTGGAAGTGACCTCTCCACATCCTTTGTCCAGGAATATGTTGGGAATTCCCAACATATTCCTGAACTCCAACCTGGCATAACCACATTTAGAAAACCAAAGTGGTTCGAAATAAGTAAAAGATGGAGTGAGAAATTAGAGAAGCTTTCAAAATCAGAGGACATTGCCAAAGTTGGAAGCATAATGTTTGTGAACGATGAAGAATTCTGCATAGCAAAGGGGAGCGATGGAACTGAGGTCTTCCTTGGCCTCAGAGAGGATGGCACTGAGATGGCAGTGAAGAGAATGTCTAGATCTAACTACCAAGTGCTGAAGAACGAGGAATCATTCCTAAGACTTCCAAAGCTTGATCATCCATTTATTGTGAGATACATGGACTTTGCCGAAGATGTCAACTTTGGATACCTTGGGCTACAATTGTGTGAGTTCACCCTGGAGGAATTCCTAAGAGATGATGTGCCAGAAAAACAGAAGATAACTCTTGTTAAGGAGGTATTATCTAGCTTGAGTGTGCTACACAATCAGACTCCTCCAATTATCCATCGGGATATTAAACCACAGAACGTCTTGTTAGGTAAGAAATGTGTATGAGCATATTTTGATATTTTGTGTGTTTGTGTACACAGTATATATATAAAATATATTTTTGAATGATTTTACAGATGTTTGCGGTAAGGCACGTTTGGCTGATTTTGGCATTAGCAGAAGATTGCCCAATGGCCAAACTACCTTGCACACAAGAAGTGCTGGAACAAAGTGCTGGATGGCCAGAGAGATTTTAGATGCAAAAGTTGATGTACCATGCAAGACGAGCACTGACATACAGGTTTGTATTGTGTTCAGAAAAGAACTGGTGAGAAATCGTTTTCTCTCATTTTTAAGTAATTTTCCTTTTTCATACAGGTGGCAGGGATGTTGACCTACTACATCCTATCTGGAGGAGAACATCCTTTTGGCGAAGGTGTTAGATGTGAGTGCAACATTCTTGACAATGTTTACAATCTTGAACATGTTCAGGATGTGATCTCAGAGGATCTTGTGAAGTGGATGATCAACACAAATCCAAAAGAAAGGCCTACAGTGAAGCAATGCCTGGCCCATCCTTGCTTCTGGAAGCCATCAAGGTAATAAGTATGATATTTATTATGAATTGATAACTGATGCATTTCATGAGGTTAGTTGTGTTGTTCGATAATCAGTTTTTCTTTGGCTTTTGGTAAACAATTTGAATCCTTGATCAGAAAAATAGATTACTTAAAAGCTGCCGGCAATGAAGAGGAGGTGAGAAAGTACAAAGATACGGACAAATGCTTCCTTAATGAACTGGATGTGGATGTAGGGGAGGCAACCTGGAGGAACTGGAAACAAAAGGTGAGAGAGAGAGAGAGAGAGAGAGAGAGAGAGAGAGAGAGAGAGAGAGAGAGAGAGAGAGAGAGAGAGAGAGAGAGAGAGAGAGAGAGAGAGAGAGAGAGAGAGAGAGAGAGAGAGAGAGAGAGAGAGAGAGAGAGAGAGAGAGAGAGAGAGAGAGAGAGAGAGAGAGAGAAAGTTAGGAATATTGAGATAAGAACACTTATCTAGAATTTGATGCTGTTCCAGTTTACACTGGAGTTGGTCCAGAAAATGGACGGCAAAAGGAACTACTCTGAAAACACTGCAGGATTACTTCGCTTTGTACGCAACCTCCTTGAACATCAGTAAGTATAGTTACTTACATTAGTAAGTAAAGATAATCAGGTGGGCTGCAGACTGCACACACTACAACAACCCTGGTTCATTTCTGAACAATGAAAACGTATTAGTCTGGTGTACGTGTTCTGCTTTATAGGTTTTGCTCCATTGCAGATATTTGGAAATAACTGATAGAGATACATTAAAACCTTATAATGATACTATTGTAAATGATAATGAATAACAATCCTATTGTCTATGTTCTACAGTTCAGAGGAGGCAGAGGATAGATTTGATGGCCACATTTCCTGATCTCTTTGGACGAGTGTACGTGTTTGCCCAAAAGAAAGGTTGGAACAGCAGGGTCACCCTGAAAAGGATGTTTCAAGAAGAAGATGACATCACATCTGGCCGTACGATGAACGAGCTGAACCTTGAGGACCAGGCTACAGTCTTCTCTGTGCCTGTCCAAGAGTCAGGAGGATCACATTCAGTCACCGTCATACCATAAATGTCAGTGGGAGGACGATGTCAGAAGCACAGATGTGTTCCATCAGAGAAGAACATCCCACATCGACAATGGCTAACCGGTTGGAGAGACCATTCATTTTGAATCATAATCACTATCTAACTTTTATGTTTATATTTACACTTACATTTTTTATGCATATAATCTAGCATATAGCATATAGTCTAACTGACTAAATTACTCAGTACAAGTTATGAATCTATCAGGGAAATTAAATCACTTGCCACTTGGCTACTCAAAGTCAAAGGTCAGCTCACCATTTATCATATATCACATTATCAGATTTCTAATGTTACTCTTTTTTTTATTTTATGACTTCTTAAAGTGCCTCTGAGTACATTGAAAAGCTGCATGAAAATGGCATATCTTATTATTAATATCATTACACTTTGTTATAAGTTGCGTCAGAGCATTGGAGTTACTGTCATTGCCAAAGGAAATTGCGCCATCGTGTGTAAAGGTTCTGTAATGCAGAGCATGAGTTGAATTTCTGCGGTCTTGTTTTGTATTTTGGCATTTGCATCTCTGAAAAATAGCTACATTTGTGTAATAAGCTTTTATGCAAAAGGTAAAGGGGCATTTAGCAGACGCTTTTGTCCAAAGTTTGATGGAAAATGAACCCAAAGGGCCCTTTTCTCCTGATCATCCTTGTGAGCAGTTTTTCCAACTTTTTTTTATTGGGTTTTGCAGATGTATACAATGATATTAAAACATTCACAAAGAGTTAACTATACCTTTTTCCTTTTTAGAAAAACAAAAAAGAGAAAAGGAAAGTGGTCACTGACTTGAGCACTTACTTATACTAACTGCAAATTATCTGATTCATTTTGTGTTTTTTTGTGATTTTGTGTACCTGTTTTCTATATTTTTATGCATGATTTATAATAATAATAATAATAATACATAGGTTTTATATAGCGCTTTTAAAAGACACTCAAAGACGCTTTACAAATGAGGGACAAAACAAAACAAACAAAACAAAAAACAAAGCAAACAAAACAAAAAACAAAGGGCAACAACAACAGTTCTGGAGGTAGGAGGCGGTGCAGATTGGTGGTACTGGAGAGTGAAAGGCTTCAGGTGTTGTAGGTGATGTGAAAAAGGTGGGTCTTGAGGGTGCTTTTGAAGGATGAGAGTGAGTCGGACTGTCGGATAACCAAGGGGAGGGAGTTCCAAAGGGTGGGGGCGGCGATGGCGAAAGCTCTATTTACATAGGCCTACTCGTTTTTCTCTATGTGTGAATAACTGGGTACAGCCCAAGTGGTGGGCCTCACGTTTGACCAACACTCCCCAATTCCATTGTGAACGTGACACGCCACAGGTTGCAGGTTGCCCTGAGCTGTTTGGATCATGAAGATCTGGGGCCTCTGGTTGTCTCAAGGCTTTGGGAACCAACAGAGACTCTGGGTCACATCCGAAAGAGTGGGAAAGAACATGGTGGTGTCTATCCTGATATTAAATATTCCAATGTCCCTGTCTGGGTCATCTGTACCTTCAGAGTTGTTGTACCCTATAAAAAGCACCGGCCAACAATACTTGGCACGGATTTATGAGAAAGCTTTATCAAGTGTATTGTTCTCTGTTGAACTGTGCCTTTGTTAACAACTTAATATTAAAAAATACAGTATATCTTTTGGTTTAATCTAGCCGCTCGATTGATTTCATTCAGCGATCACTGTCGTCTCCCACGCCCGACCTCCCTTCTAATGGCATTCGGTTTTTACCGCAATAAAAGTGATGTACAATCAGTAGGCTACATTTGTGGGGTTCAACCTGTTGACAGTTGGATCAATGGGATCGAACCGCCGACCCTAAGGTTAGTGGACGACACGCTCAGTCCACCCACTCTACCTACTGACCTACTGCTAGCCCCGAGGCCAATTAGATTAATGTATTTTTTAGGAAATCAAAAGTAGGCCTACACCATGGAAATTAATTCATAAATGAAATAATAGAATTAATTAATTTCATTTTCGTTGGATGCGTATGCATTATATTTTTGGTTGCATTTTTTTTCTGTTCTGTTCATATGTTTCTGTATACACCTGAAGCTAAAGTGAATATTAATAAAATATTATATTTCATTAACCTCCTGTATATATATATTAAAACATAAACTATTGAAAACCTGTTTACCAAAGCCAAATTAATTATATCGATTTTTGGTTCGTGCATTAATATTTTTACCCCCGCTATGTGTAAAGTTATTATTATCATTATGATGATGATGATTATTATCAATAACATCGATCTAACTATTGTCGTAAATCTGCCCCCCTTTGGCCCCACGCCCACATCCGCTTCGCAAACGCAACAGTCCGTGACGTCACATGGTAAACAAACGGAGGTGGCGATACGTCATGCAGCATAGGGGGAAGCACGGGAGAGAGGTTCAGTCAATGACGCCGACACCGCTAACATTTCAGCAAGAGACCACTTCATTTGCGCAATGCATTCTTCAAAGAGGACGGAGAGTGACTGGCAGGGGCTGGTGTGCGAGGTGAGTGCAAGCGGCAACATTCCATGCTGAAAAATGAAGCCCATGCGGAAGTTCAAAAACTTGCAGTTCCTCGACTGGCCGCTTGAGGCTGGCTGCAGAACGGAGTCAACTCCCATAGACACCCATGTTAAAATGTCCAACTTTACAGCCAAAATAAACATGTTTACAGCCTGGTTCAAAAAACCGTTTTGGTGTCTTTCAGTAGTGTTCGAGTCCATGACAACTGTGAGGGGGGTGAATTTTTTTAGAATCCATTATTTTAATGCACAGAGAAGGATTTATTTTATGAATAATTAAGGGCGTGGTCAACTTGATTGGCAGCTGTCATCTGTAATCACGGCATGACCTTCACGGATTCGAGGCTTTGATTGGTCTGGCCGGAGGTAGGCGGGCTTAGAACACAGACTGATATGTCCAAGATGGCGGCGCCCAGAAGCTCAATTTTAGGCTTCATCTCCGCTGTTAAGAATGTCTATGGGTGACGTCACGGAGGGTTTGTCCATATTTATATACAGTCTATGGCTGAGTGCTGTCACTGCCTGTCTGTCTCCGACCGCCGTGTTCTCTCCACGGCCATCTGGAATCAACCAACTCACCACACTCGTATAAAGGCCGGTTGCTCGCATTTTATTTGAATGCATTCCATTACGTATTTCTTAATTATACTGTCAAATTTCGGAACAAGATAATCAATCAGCATGTTGTGTCCTGTACTTTTAATGTGACACAGGAAGTAGGATACATGGGGAAAGTTACGGTTGCTATAGCGTTGCCATGGTCTCTCCTGCCTTGAGTAAAATACCGTTAGACTACGCTGTTTCTGCTCTGTCATTTATACACCAATTGGCGACGAGATTTCTTTTTACCGCTAAGATGACGGCTGCAAATGTGCCGTTTCCAAGTTTTTTCCTCCCGTGCCCGGGTGAGCCTGCTGTGCCTTTTAAAACCTGGATTCTAATTTTTCATAACTACCTGGTCGTTATCAACGCGACCGGAGATGCTTGGCCAGTTGCCAGAACAAGAGCCGTCCTACTACACTGCCTCGGAACGGAGGGACAACGGATCTTCTACAACCTTCCTGACACAGGTTCTACTTGTGATACAGCCATAAATGCATTGCAAACACACTTTAATCCAAAGACTAATACAGTGGCGGAGCGTCATGCTTTTCGTAAACGTTCTCAAGCTCCCCACGAGTCAATTGCACAGTACGTTGCTGCCCTACGTGACCTGTGACTTTGGTGACCGTGAAAATGAAATGTTACGGGATCAATTGATTGAGCATGTGTGTAATCCAAGAATATGCGAAAGACTGTTGGTAGAGCCTGAAGTGTCTTTAGAGAGAGCATTACATTTGGCTACTCAGATCGAGTCTGCCGCGCACCATGCGAATACAATTGCTGATAAGCATGTGGCCCCTGTGGAAGCGGTGCAGCACTCTTCAAACAGAGGGGGGAGGGGAAATAGAACGAACTTCACTGGCGCGAATGTACCTGTCAATCAAAGCAGAACGAGAACTTGCTTTAGATGTGGATCCGATGCTCACTTAGCCAATGCTGCCAACTGCCCAGCTACAACGGCAACCTGCAGGCGATGCAATAAGACGGGACATTTCTCTAAAGTCTGTCGTTCTACACAGACCCATACTGAAGTGCGTGAAGTGGAACTCCCTGAAACGCGAGTGTTATATACAGATCATGTTGCGAGTGGTAGTACGAAAATTACATGCACAGTGGACATTACTGGCCATCATTCACAACCCCGTACAGTGGATTTAGTTGTCGACACTGGGTCTTCTGTATCCATCCTGCCACAAAGCTTCTACGTGCGCCATTTCAACCACATTAAGCTGACTCAGCCCAAGGTCAGGCTTGTGTGGTATTCTAAAACGCACATCCCTGTTCTTGGCTGTTTGTCCGCGAATGTCTCGCTACATGGCCGCACAGCTCCATGCACATTCTACGTTGTGAACAATGGAACTCCACTGCTGGGGAGAGACCTCATGACAGCATTACAGCTTCGCATAGCGCACAACAGGGTCCTGCCTCCTGACGTCTCTACTTCCTCTGCTCCGGTGCTGGAATGCGCTGCCACACCTACACCTGCGTTTGGCTGCGCAAAGAACTTTGTTCACTTAGTGAAAACTGATGACACCGTTACGCCAGTGCGTCAAAAGCTCCGTCGCCTGCCATTGTCTGTCCGAAATGCCGTGACAGACGAACTGAATCACCTGCAAGTGGCGGGCATAATTGAGCGCATTGATGCTTCAGCATGGGTGTCACCAATTGTTGTCACTCAGAAAAAGTCAGGAAAAATTTGTATGTGTGTCGATCTGCGCGAACCCAACAAAGCAGTAATTGTGGATGCCTTTCCATTGCCCCACATGGATGAACTGCTGTCCAACCTAAAAGGTGCCACAATCTTCTCTACAATTGACCTGTCTAGTGCATACTACCAAATGCCTTTGCATGAAAACAGTCGTGATCTCACTGCATTCATTACACATGACGGCTTGTTTCGGTTTTGTCGCGTACCATATGGACTTGCTTCTGCACCTGCTACTTTCCAGAAAATGATGAGCATCATTCTCTCTGGCCTACCAGGGGTAGACAACTACCTGGACGACATAATTGTACATGCCCAGGACATGCCTGCCCACGACAAAGCTCTGCACACCGTTCTACATCGCCTGAAATCAGCTGGCCTGCAACTCAACAAGGAGAAATGCCGTTTCCGGGAACCCAGCTTGCCTTTCCTGGGACACATTGTTTCAGGTGATGGACTGCAGCCTGATCCTGAACGCATACAGGCCATTGCTAATGCCCCTGCACCTACTGATGTTTCCACTCTGCGCTCCTTCCTTGGACTGCTCTCATGGTACTCCAAGTTCCTGTCCAACCATGCTACTGTGGTGGAACCAATGAGAGCATGCCTGAGACCAACTGACAGTGCTTTTCAGTGGACTGGTGAGGCACAGAGTAGTTTTGAGAAGGTTAAAAAAATGCTGCTGGATAGCCAGGCCTTAGCTTTGTTTGACCCCACACTGCCCACCATAGTGTCTACAGACGCATCAGACTATGGCCTAGGGGGCGTGCTGTCACAAGTGGGCTCAGACAACATCGAAAGGACGGTGGCGTTCGCGTCTCGAACTCTCTCTGCTGCTGAACGTAAATATGCCACAGTGGAAAAAGAAGCCCTGGCATGCGTTTGGGCTGTCGAGCGGTGGCGTACATACCTCTGGGGACGCCGCTTTACCCTACGGACAGACCACCAGGCACTGACGACGCTGCTGACCACCAAGGGTGTCGGGCGTGCTGGTCTACGTGTGTCAAGATGGTCTGCTCGTCTCATGTCCTTCAACTACGACATCATTTACCGCCCAGGCGTTGAAAATGCTCCAGCTGACTGCATGTCTCGCTTATCTCTACCGGCTGCGCCTTCACCTGATGGCTCCGTTGCTCCTGCTGACAGCGACGACTCTGACCCCGAATACGTTGCTCTCCTGACTACTGCCCGTCATACTCTGTCTGCCACTGACCTTGACTCTGCTTGTGTTACATGCCCTGAGCTCTCAAAACTCCGTGCACAGATCACATGTGGCTGGCCTCCTTCATCCAAAGGCCTTGACCCTGACCTGTTGCCATACTACAAGCTGCGCTTGGAACTCTCAGTCAAATAACTTTTCATTTTTCGTGGCTCTCGACTGATTGTGCCCATAGTCTTACGTCATGACCTGATTGCCATCGCACACGAGTCTCATCAAGGGGTGGTTCGGACAAAGCAACGACTACGTGACCTCTACTGGTGGCCGAAGATGGATGCTGAGGTGCTCGGTGCCATCCGCTCCTGCCATCTCTGCCAGTCAAATGACAAAACCGCTAAGCCACGCCCAGTTCCACTGCAACCAGTGCCTCTGCCAGATGGTCCATGGCAAAAGATCGCTATGGACATAGTGGGACCATTCGACACTGCTCCTCCAGAATGCAGGTACGCAATTACACTGACTGACTACCATAGTAAATGGCCAGAGGTTGCCTTCACTCGCACCATTACAACTGAGGCTGTGATTTCCTTCCTGTCAACTGTGTTCAGCCGCCACGGCAATTCGCTGAGCATTGTTACAGATAATGGTGTTCAGTTCACTTCTGCTGCTTTTGCTGCTTTCCTACAAGAAAGACAAATACGACATCACCGTTCATCTCTCTACTATCCTGCTGCCAATGGGCAAATTGAGAGATTCAACAGAGTGCTCAAACAGACTGTACAGTTGGCCATTCAACAACACCTGCCGTGGAAACCAGCGGTGACTGACTTTCTGCACGTTTACCGTGCCACGCCACACGCCACAACTGGGACTTCACCCTTCCAGCTCCTCCATGGACGGCCAATGCGCACCAAGCTGACACTGCTGCCTCCTGCTTTAACACCGCGTGCTTCTACACTAACTGACATGGACATACTTCACAGGGCCAGTCAACGTCAGCACAAAATGAAGATGTACACGGATGCCAGACGTGGCGCTCGTTCTCCTGTCTTTCAAAAAGGGGACAGAGTGCGTGTGAGAAACCCACTACATGTTCCTAAAGGGCACAGGAAGTTCAGTGATCCTCTAACAATAGATAAGAAAGTTGGTGAGGGTACATACAGACTGAGTAATGGAAATATCTGGAATGCCTCCCACCTTACTGGCTTTCCCATCATTACACACACACCTACACACGAGGACACTAAACCACCTGACAATACACCTAAGCCTAGGCCCATGCGAGATACTCGCCAGCCAACCTGGCTGAAAGACTTTGTTACTTAAGAATGTATTATACAATGACTTGTGACTCCTACACTGGTATGGTATTTATATGATGATTTACTATTTCTGATACACTGTTACTGTATTGATATTACTATATGCACTATTTCTGATACACTGTTACTGTATTGATTGCACTTGAGTTACTTTAATTGTACAGTAATGTTACAGTCAAAAGGATGAGCCACTTACCTGATCTGAATAAGGTTATATGTTTCCATACCTCTCTATATTTCATAGGGGTTAAGCACTTAATTAGCAATATCAATTAATGTTCTTGTCTAGGGGTTACAGTTAACTAATATGTGTTCTGTTATACATGTGCCTTCAAGGGGGTAGTTACTACTTTTCTACAAAGGGGAAAATGTTGTGTCCTGTACTTTTAATGTGACACAGGAAGTAGCATACATGGGGAAAGTTACGGTTGCTAGCGTTGCCATGGTCTCTCCTGCCTTGAGTAAAATACCGTTAGACTACGCTGTTTCTGCTCTGTCATTTATACACCATTAAGACATAAGACAACACTTGAAGGCACTTGTCCAATCCTGCTATTTTCAAATAAGAAACATTGCAAAAGTCAAACTGGGTGGGGGTGGGGGGGGTAGAGAACAGCAGACGAGAGAGTGGAGGGAGAGAGGGCTTTCAGATGGTGGCGGGTGGTGATAGTTCAGGGGGTAGGAGGAACAGAGGAAGGGGACTTCAAGGGGAGAGAGAAAGCGACAAAGTGATGGGATCCATTACTCCAGTCGGGGCTGAATTACACTGGCTCCCGATCAGTTCCAGAATTCAATTGAAGATTTGAGTGATTACTTTTAAATCATGCATGCATGCAGCATGGTCTTACACCCCTTTACATTTAAGATCTCCTGACCTTTTATTCTGCGGGAGACCCCTCGGATCCACACCCAACAATAACACATGCTGAACATGAACAAACCATGGATTTTGGTGACAACTACAAATGTTTCCGTTTCAAAAATGATCTGTCACATTTCAATATTTTGGCCCGTGGTGCTTCAGTGGTGAACATACTTTTAGTCCCACAGAGCCTGCAGCGTGTCATGGACACTCCTGGTGAAAAGGGCAGGTTCACTGGGGCCGGCTGCTGTAAAGGGTACTGTGTTGTGGACCACAGAATATGTTGCGAATAAACATATTCACACACATATTCCTGACAATATTTAGTGAATGACAGTTAAAAGTCATTGAAAGATGCAGCGAAGAGTTGGAGAATCTTTGGGAAAACCCCAAGGATGTTTTCAAAGTTGGTGGACAATTATGAATTTGCATAGCGAAGGGGAGCGATGGAACTGAGGTCTTCCATGGCTTCCTATGTGTTTTTGACCCAAAATCATTCTTTAAATAAATAGTGTTGATATATTTGAATAGTTGAAATACATACAGTCTACCTATATCCTGACTGACACTTTAGAATTGTCTTTTGACTGTTTTAAATATATTTTGCACTATTTTTTGCACTATTCAATTTTCCATTTTCAACGCACTACCTCACTTTTTTTCGTACTTTTCTGTGTTTCTGTGTTTTTGTCTGTACGGTGTCCGTTTGTCTGTTTGTTTGTCCATTGTTCATTTTTGCATCGCAGGTCTGAGAGGACTGCAATTTCATCTGTGCTATATGCCTGCCATGTAGCACATTTGACAATAAAGATACTTGAATCTTGAATTTTGAATATTTATTATTTGATTTCTACTCTTCATGTAATTAGATATTTTTTATTATTACATGACAATTGCCTTCCCAAATGAAATACGATACATCCTTCGATCAGCGGGGGGCAGTAATTCATGCAAGAGAGGCCCGAAGAGACGGATCATTCTGGAGAAATACACATCTTCCCGCAGAGGTACATACACATTGACGCCGCATGGACTGCTTTGACACGTTGTTGTGATACGTCAACATCGCCGCCATATTTGAGAGGACAAGACTGGTGCGTAAACAACACAAGTGATGGGGATGGGGGGTCGATTTTTCGCTATAAAAACTAGAACTTTATATTTATCAACGGTTTCCAATGAGTCGTCATTAAGAGCGACAAATTGAAACCCTTCATTCATTCAAGGGCGTATGCTCTACTTGGGGAAATAGGATGTAATATAACAATTATTTAAGAATGATTTGATTTTTATTAAATCATGTTACCCCACGTATAGCATGAACCCTTGAACAATGACGTCTCATAAAATCTGTGGAGGAATTTAAACTTTATAGTGCTTTCTATACAGGAAAACCGAAGCTCCCCCGTCTATATTTACGGTATTTGTTTAGGCCTCCCCAATATGGCGACGACGTTGACGACGTTGAGGTTGTGGTGCTATCCGGGCTCTGTTTATTGGTCTGTACCTTGGTCTGTATGTCTACAGGCAATGGGAAAGGAGTTGCAGCCTATTTCCAACTGTTTCTCTGTCGCGGTAGAACCGGCCGAAAGTAGGCCTATACGCTCCAACTTTGGTGGGACGAAGCATATATATTGAACATCTGCCACAATTCTCCACGACAATGGCAAGTATAATTAGCACAACTTTGGAAAACTTCTCTGAAAGCGAGAGTTGCAACTTGTATTGACGTGAAGTTGATTTGATATGTATTCATTTTCTTTTAAATTATTGTTTAAAACGTCATTTTTTTCCATAATGTATTGGTTCCAAATAATGCAATGTAATTCAAAATGCGATCTAATTATTGGCGGACGTGAAAATATAACAGCATTTCACTTGGACCGAAGGTCAAAATACAGGGAGTGGTTATGGTAGAATAACACTGATAACAGAAAACAGGCGACATAGTTTTAAAATGACGTTCATGCAGCACATGTAATACAGAAATGCTATGAACAAGGAAACTGTGTGAAACATTTTTGCATTTGACTGTCACATATTGAGAGAGAAACATAAGTATGTCCATACTCACATAAGAGTGTGTTGCTATAACCTTATTTGAATCCATTTCAATATGCAAGTCCTTATTTACATTTTATTGAAAGCAGTTAATTGAAGAGGTCAGAACACACAATCTTTTTACCCAAATAACAGTAATACGAATGAAAACCTCTCAAAAAGGAGCTAAAAGCAAAGCAGATATTACTGATCTAACTACAATGGAATGGTTACAAAAAACAGATAGTGTGACCAAAAATGACAAGAGAAACTGTGATTTTCCTTTTGTATTGACCAGGAACTACGGTGAGACTCAGATGCAGGTATCAGACAGCGGAGCAGGCAAAGGGATGGGTCCAATTTAACAGCAAACAAAACTGATAGGGAGTAGGCAGAGATCATCAAACTGAGGGGAAGTCCCACAAGGGTAAAACACAAAGGATGTTCAGGAAACCTCAAGGAAGCGCTGGAGAGCTTGACTTTCACAGAGTAGCAAGACAATCTGGCAAAGGGGGAGGAGCACTGCTGTATGAAGAGCTGAGTAATGAGTTGATTTGCCGTGGTAGAGAGAGCTAAACAGGACAATGGGAGGAAGTGAAACAAACAGTTTATTGTACTGTAATACATTGCACTGACCTACTGACTATATCTCACCACAGGTATTGTGAAGAGAAGACATGAATGTCATGCAGATCCAGTTTGTCCAACAAGAGCCTCTCATCATAAAGGAAACACACCCAATAATTCAGTGTATTATCAGCAACAAAACTGATGAGCTCAAGCGATTGCTTCAGAAACTTGACATTAATGGACTTTACCCATGCAAGGAAGTAGGTGACGAGGTCACCCCTTTAATTGCTGCTGTTTTTTTTCAAAAGGAGAGGATTTTTTCTTTTCTTCTTCGTGAATCTGCAAACCCAAACACATTGTCACGCAGACGTTGTACACCTTTGCATTATGCTTCAATGAACAACGCTTCACTTTTTTTTGCAAAAGGTTTGCTGAGAGCTAAAGCTGATCCAAATGGATTTGTGATTGATCAATTTAATCTTACCCCACTGCAAGTATCTGCCATCAGTGACAGAGAGGATGTGGCTAAAGCACTTATCACTGCAGGTGCAACTGTTTCAAAATCTCCTTTTACACCTCAACATGATGTCTACAATGCAAAGCTATCTAATATGATACATCGCCTAGCATCACATGGTTTGCAAATCTGTTCAAAACTGAAATTCTTTATTGATCTGGATCTTGCAGTAGGACGAAAGCGTCCTGAGGAGGTTTTCCAGTTGTTTGATGATGTTATGCTGCTTAAGAATCCTCAGACACAGCTAAGTGTTCTTGATGTTATATTCGGTGTAACTGGGCCAGGTGCAAGAGAATACCACAGTAAAGGTATCCAGTGGCTGAAGGACAATCAGAAAATAAACGTCTACATTGAGGATACTGTCAAACACTTAACAAACATCTCAAAAAATCTGCAGCCTTTGATTATTCGTAATCTACATTCTGTCTTTTGCACTTTGACAGAGATAACAAGTAACGTATCACTGGCTTTGATCCCTAAATTACTTGAGCTGCTTTCCAATAATAAGTCCCCAGATATACTTGAAGTAGTTGTGGTTACACTCTATGTGATTGCACAGAAAGCCAAAGTGAAACATGACTGGACTTGGGATATCATCAACAAGTTAAGCTTAGGACTTTCTGACTGTCTGACTAAAAATCATCCAGTTGCAATGTATGCCTATGGAATTTTTGCAAATCTCATTTCAAATGAAAACGCCAACAGGATTTTTACATCAATCGGGTTAACTTCTGTGCCCCAAGAGATTCTGACATCTGCAGAAATGGGAATGGATGACAATCTCAAAGAATGTCTAAGGCATCTGCAGAAATATTTACTTGACCCAAGCCCAGCATCAGAAGATTTAATTCCAGCTGATGAAGAGCTATTGGCACCCAAGAAAAAGAAGAAAAAGAAGAAACGAAAAACCAAACTTGAGGAGCATAATGATGAACTTGGAAGTGACCTCTCCACATCCTTTGTCCAGGAATATGTTGGGAATTCCCAACATATTCCTGAACTCCAACCTGGCATAACCACATTTAGAAAACCAAAGTGGTTCAAAATAAGTAAGAGATGGAGTGAGAAATTAGAGAAGCTTTCAAAATCAGAGGACATTGCCAAAGTTGGAAGCATAATGTTTGTGAACGATGAAGAATTCCGCATAGCAAAGGGGAGCGATGGAACTGAGGTCTTCCTTGGCCTCAGAGAGGATGGCACTGAGATGGCAGTGAAGAGAATGTCTAGATCTAACTACCAAGTGCTGAAGAACGAGGAATCATTCCTAAGACTTCCAAAGCTGGATCATCCATTTATTGTGAGATACATGGACTTTGCCGAAGATGTCAACTTTGGATACCTTGGGCTACAATTGTGTGAGTTCACCCTGGAGGAATTCCTAAGAGGTGATGTGCCAGAAGAACAGAAGAGAAATCTTGTTAAGGAGGTATTATCTAGCTTGAGTGTGCTACACAATCAGACTCCTCCAATTATCCATCGGGATATTAAACCACAGAACGTCTTGTTAGGTAAGAAATGTGTATGAGCACATTTTGTGTGTGTATATAAATATATACTGTATATATACACACGCAAAATCTGAGCTTGATTTTACAGATGTTTGCGGTCAGGCACGGTTGGCTGATTTTGGCATTAGCAGAAGATTGCCCAATGGCCAAACTACCTTGCACACAACACGTGCTGGAACAAAGTGCTGGATGGCCAGAGAGACTTTAGATGAAGATGTTGAAGCATCATGCAAGATGAGCACTGACATACAGGTTTGTATTGTGTTCAGAAAACAAACTGGTGAGTCGGAAATTGCTTTCTTTCATTTTTGAGTAATTTTCCTTTTTCATACAGGTGGCAGGGATGTTGACCTACTACATCCTATCTGGAGGACATCATCCTTTTGGCAAAGGCTGTAGATGTGAGAGCAACATTCTTGACAATGTTTACAATCTTGAACATGTTCAGGATGTGATCTCAGAGGATCTTGTGAAGTGGATGATCAACAAAAATCCAAAAGAAAGGCCTACAGTGAAGCAATGCCTGGCCCATCCTTGCTTCTGGAAGCCATCAAGGTAATAAGTATGATATTTATTATGAATTGATATCTAATGCATTTCATGAGGTTAGTTGTGTTGTTCGATGGTCGGTTTTTCTTTGGCTTTTGGTAAACAATTTGAATCCTTGATCAGAAAAATAGATTACTTAAAAGCTGTCGGCAATGAAGAGGAGGTGAGAAAGTACAAAGATACGGACAAATGCTTCCTTAATGAACTGGATGTGGATGTAGGGGAGGCAACCTGGAGGAACTGGAAACAAAAGGTGAGAGAGAGAGAGAGAGAGAGAGAGAGAGAGAGAGAGAGAGAGAGAGAGAGAGAGAGAGAGAGAGAGAGAGAGAGAGAGAGAGAGAGAGAGAGAGAGAGAGAGAGAGGAGAGAGAGAGAGAGGAGAGAGAGAGAGAGAGAGAGAGAGATGAATATGGAGATAAGAACACTTAAACGCTTATCTAGAATTTGATGCTGTTCCAGTTTACACGGGAGTTGGTCCAGAAAATGGACGGCAAAGGGAACTACTCTGAAAACACTGCAGGATTACTTCGCTTCATACGGAACCTCCTTGAACATCAGTAAGTATGGTTACTTAGTATGTTACTTACATTAGTAAGTAAAGATCATCAGGTGGGCTGCAGACTACACACATTACAACAACCCTGGTTCATTTCTGAACAATGAAAACATATTAGCCTGGTGTACGTGTTCTGCGTGATAGAGAGATAGAGATAGAGATACATTAAAACCTACCAATGATACTATTGATACAATTTGCACATTTTTCTATTTACTGTTTATTGCACTCGCGACCACCTTAGTATTTTTTTTTTTTATTCTTTTTTTTTTTTTAATACTTATATTTTTATATATTTATATTTATATTGCATGCTGTCTTGCACCAGGGATTGAGGGAAACGGCATTTCGGTTCTTGTGTATGGCCTGTACATTCATGAAAACTGACAATAAAGTTTACTTGAATCTCTTGAAAATCTTGAATCTTGAATTGTAAATTATAATGAATAACAATCCTATTGTCTATGTTCTACAGTTCAGAGGAGGCCGAGCATGTTGATTTGATTGCCACATTTCCTGATCTCTTTGGACGAGTGTACGTGTTTGCCAAAAAGAAAGGTTGGAACAGCAGGGTCACCCTGAATAAGATGTTTCAAGAAGAAGATGACATCACATCTGGCCGTACGATGAACGAGCTGAACCTTGAGGACCATTCTACAGGCTTCTCTGTGCCTGTCCAAGAGTCAGCAGGATCACCCCATTCAGTCACCGTCATACCATAAATGTCAGTGGGAGGACGATGTCAGAAGCACAGATGTGTTCCATCAAAGAAGAACATCCCACATCGACAATGGCCAACCGGTTGGAGAGACCATTCATTTTGAATCATAATCACTATCTAACTTTTATGTTTATATTACACTTACATTTTTTTATGCATATAGTCTAGCATATAGCATATAGTCTAATTGACTAAATTACTCAGTACAATTTATGAATCTATCAGGGGAAATTAAATCACTTGCCACTTGGCTACTCAAAGTCAAAGGTCAGCTCACTATAAGCACTAGGCAAGCAGCTCTCTTCTCACTATGCTGAATATATCAATCAATAGAGTTTGTTGTACAGCCTTTATTTCTGATCTTCTGTCATCTACACCGGAGAACCATTTATCATATATCACATTATCAGATTTCTAATGTTACTCTTTTTTTTATTTTATGACTTCATAAAGTGCCTCTGAGTACATTGAAAAGCTGCATGAAAATGACATATCTTATGATTAATATCATTACACTTTGTTATAAGTTGCGTCAGAGCATTGGAGTTACTGTCATTGCCAAAGGAAATTGCGCCATCGTGTGTAAAGGTTCCGTAATGCAGAGCATGAGTTGAATTCTGCGGTCTTGTTTTGTATTTTGGCATTTGCATCTCTGAAAAATAGCTACATTTGTGTGGTAAGCTTCCAAATGGTAAAGGGGCATTTAGCAGACGCTTTTGTCCAAAGTTTGATGGAAAATGAACCCAAAGGGCCCTTTTCTCCTGATCATCCTTGTGAGCAGTTTTTCCAACTTTTTTTATTGGGTTTTGCAGATGTATACAATGATATTAAAACATTCACAAAGAGTTAACTGTACCTTTTTCCTTTTTAGAAAAACTAAAAAGAGAAAAGGAAAGTGGTCACTGACTTGAGCACTTACTTATACTAACTGCAAATTATCTGATTCATTTTGTGTTTTTTTGTGATTTTTGTGTACCTGTTTTCTATATTTTATGCATGATTTACATAGGCCTACTCGTTTTTCTCTATGTGTGAATACCTTGGTACAGCCCAAGTGGTGGGCCTCACGTTTGACCAACACTCCCCAATTCCATTGTGAACGTGACACGCCACAGGTTGCAGGTTGCCCTGAGCTGTTTGGCTCATGAAGATCTGGGGCCTCTGGTTGTCTCAAGGCTTTGGGAACCAACAGAGACTCTGGTCTCATCTGAAAGAAAGAACATGGTGGTGTCTATCCTGATATTAAATATTCCAATGTCCCTGTCTGGGTCATCTGTACCTTCAGAGTTGTTGTACCCTATAAAAAGCACCGGCCAACAATACTTTGGCGCGGATTTATGAGAAAGCTTTATCAAGTGTATTGTTCTCTGTTGAACTGTGCCTTTGCCTGACTGTGTTACTTTGTTAACAACTTAATATTAAAAAAATATATCTTTTGGTTTAATCTCGCAGGTTGATTTCATTCAGCGATCACTGTCGTGTCCCACGCCCGACCTCCCTTCTGATGGGATTCGGTTTTTACCACAACAAAAGTGATTTACAATCAGTAGGCTACATTTGTGGGGTTCAACCTGTTGACAGTTGGATCAAGGGGATCAAACCGCCGACCCCTAAGGTTAGTGGACGACACGCTCCGTCCACCCACTCTACCCACTACTGCTAGCCCCTATGCCAATTAGATTCATGTATTTTTTAGGAAACAAAAGTAGGCCTACACCATGGAAATTAGTTCATGAATGAAATCATAGAAATAATTTATTTAATTTTCGTTGGATGTGTATGCATTATATTTTTTGTTGCATTTTTTTTCTGTTCTGTTCATATATTTCTGTATACACCTGAAGCTAAAGTGAATAATAATAAAATATTATATTTCATTAACCTCCTCTATATATATTAAAAAATAAACTATTGAAAACCTGTTTACGAAGGCCAAATTAAAAAAAAAAAATTGAAAAAAAAAATTAATAATAATAATTATATCGATTTTTGGTTCGTGCATTAATATTTCCCCCGCTATGTGTAAAGTTATTATTACCATAATGATGATGATTATTATCTAACTATTGTCGTAAATCTGCCCCCCCTTTGGCCCCACGCCCACATCCGCTTCGCAAACGCAACAGTCCCTGACGTCACACGGTAAACAAACGGAGTTTGCGATACGTCATGCAGGGTAAGCACGGGAGAGAGGTTCAGTCAATGACGCCGACACCGCTAACATTTCAGCAAGAGACCACTTCATTTGCGCAATGCATTCTTCAAGAGGACGGAAAGTGACTGGCAGGGGATGCATTCTTCAAAGAGGACGGAAAGTGACTGGCAGGGGATGCATTCTTCAAAGAGGACGGAAAGTGACTGGCAGGGGCTAGTGTGCGAGGTGAGTGCCTGTCTGTCTCCGACCGCCGTGTTCTCTCCCACGGCCATCTGGAATCAACCAACTCACCACACTCGTATAAAGGCCGGTTGCTCGCATCTTATTTGAATGCATTCCATTACGTATTTCTCAATTATACTGTCAAATTTCGGAACAAGATAATCAATCAACACTTGAAGGCTCTTGTCCAATCCTGCTATTTTCAAATAAGAAACATTGCAAAAGTCAAACTGGGGGGAAGGGGGGTAGAGAACAGCAGACGAGAGAGTGGAGGGAGAGAGGGCTTTCAGGTGGTGGCGGGTGGTGATAGTGCGGGGGGGGGGGGGGGGGGGGGGGGGGGGGGGGGGGGGGGTAGGAGGAACAGAGGAAGGGGACTTCAAGGGGAGAGAGAAAGCGACAAAGTGATGGGATCCATTACTCCAGTCGGGGCTGAAGATCTCCTGACCTTTTTATTCTGCGGGAGACCCCTCGGATCCACACCCAACAATAACACATGCTGAACATGAACAAACCATGGATTTTGGTGGACAACTACAAATGTTTCCGTTTCAAAAATGATCTGTCACATTTCAATATTTTGGCCCGTGGTGCTTCAGTGGTGAACATACTTTTAGTCCCACAGAGCCTGCAGCGTGTCATGGACACTCCTGGTGAAAAGGGCAGGTTCACTGGGGCCGGGCTGCTGTAAAGGGTACTGTGTTGTGGACCACAGAATATGTTGCGAATAAACATATTCAACACACATATTCCTGACAATATTTAGTGAATGACAGTTAAAGTCATTGAAAGATGCAGCGAAGAGTTGGAGAATCTTTGGGGAAAACCCCAAGGATGTTTTCAAAGTTGGTGGGACAATTATGAATTTGCATAGCGAAGGGGAGCGATGGAACTGAGGTCTTCCATGGCTTTCCTATGTGTTTTTGTCCCAAAATCATTCTTTAAATACATAGTATTGATATATTTGAATAGTTGAAATACATACCTATATCCTGACTGACACTTTAGAATTGTCTTTTGAATGTTTTAAAAATATATTTTGCACTATTTTTTGCACTATTCAAATTTTCATTTTCAATGCACTACCCTCACTTTTTTTCGTACTTTTCTGTGTTTCTGTGTTTTTGTCTGTACGGTGTCCGTTTGTCTGTTTGTTTGTCCATTGTTCATTTTGCACCGCAGGTCTGAGAGGACTGCAATTTCATCTGTGCTATATGCCTGCCATGTAGCACATTTGACAATAAAGATACTTGAATCTTGAATCTTGAATATTTATAATTTGATTTCTACTCTTCATGTAATTAGATATTTTTTATTTATTACATGACAATTGCCTTCCCAAATGACATACGATACATCCTTCGATCAGCGGGGGGGCAGTAATTCATGCAAGAGAGGCCCGAAGAGATGGATCCTTCTGGAGAAATACACATCTTCCCGCAGAGGTACATACACATTGACGCCGCATGGACTGCTTTGACACGTTGTTGTGATACGTCAACATCGTCGCCATATTTGAGAGGGACAAGACTGGTGCGTAAACAACACAAGTGATGGGGATGGGGGGTCGATTTTTCGCTATAAAAACAAGAACTTTATATTTATCAACGGTTTCCAATGAGTCGTCATTAAGAGCGACAGATTGAAACCCTTCATTCATTCAAGGGCGTATGCTCTACTTGGGGAAATAGGATGTAATATAACAATTATTTAAGAATGATTTGATTTTTATTAAATCATGTTACCCCACGTATAGCATGAACCCTTGAACAATGACGTCTCATAAAATCTGTGGAGGAATTTAAACTTTTATAGTGCTTTCTATACAGGAAAACCGAAGCTCCCCCGTCTATATTTACGGTATTTGTTTAGGGCCTCCCCAATATGGCGACGACGTTGACGACGTTGAGGTTGTGGTGCTATCCGGGCTCTGTTTATTGGTCTGTACCTTGGTCTGTATGTCTACAGGCAATGGGAAAGGAGTTGCAGCCTATTTCCAACTGTTTCTCTGTCGCGGTAGAACCGGCCGAAAGTAGGCCTATACGCTCCAACTTTGGTGGGACGAAGCATATATATTGAACATCTGCCACAATTCTCCACGACAATGGCAAGTATAATTACCAGCACAACTTTGGAAAACTTCTCTGAAAGCGAGAGTTGCAACTTGTATTGACGTGAAGTTGATTTGATATGTATTCATTTTCTTTTCAATCCTTGTTTTAAAACGTCATTTTTTTCCATAATGTATTGGTTCCAAATAATGCAATGTAATTCAAAATGCGATCTAATTATTGGCGGACGTGAAAATATAACAGCATTTCACTTGGACCGAAGGTCAAAATACAGGGAGTGGTTATGGTAGAATAACACTGATAACAGAAAACAGGCGACATAGTTTTAAAATGACGTTCATGCAGCACATGTAATACAGAAATGCTATGAACAAGGAAACTGTGTGAAACATTTTTGCATTTGACTGTCACATATTGAGAGAGAAACATAAGTATGTCCATACTCACATAAGAGTGTGTTGCTATAATCTTATTTGAATCCATTTCAATATGCAAGTCCTTATTTACATTTTATTGAAAGCAGTTAATTGAAGAGGTCAGAACACACAATCTTTTTACCCAAATAACAGTAATACAAATGAAAACCTCTCAAAAGGAGCTAAAAGCAAAGCAGATATTACTGATCTAACTACAATGGAATGGTTACAAAAAACAGATAGTGTGACCAAAAATGACAAGAGAAACTGTGAATTTCCTTTTGTATTGACCAGGAACTACGGTGAGACTCAGATGCAGGTATCAGACAGCGGAGCAGGCGAAGGGATGGGTCCAATTTAACAGCAAACAAAACTGATAGGGAGTAGGCAGAGATCATCAAACTGAGGGGAAGTCCCACAAGGGTCAAACACAAAGGATGTTCAGGAAACCTCGAGGAAGCGCTGGACAGCTTGACTTTCACAGAGTAGCAAGACAATCTGGCAAAGGGGGAGGAGCACTGCTGTATGAAGAGCTGAGTAATGAGTTGATTTGCCGTGGTAGAGAGAGCTAAACAGGATAATGGGAGGAAGTGAAACAAACAGAAAAGCAGGATTCCAGGGAAACTACAAAATAAAACAGGAAATGGTAATCAGAGTCAGGATGGTTCATTACACATATATTATTGCATTATTGACTGCAACAGTTTATTGTACTGTAATACATTGCACTGACCTACTGGCTATATCTCACCACAGGTATTGTGAAGAGAAGACATGAATGTCATGCAGATCAGTTTGTCCAACAAGAGCCTCTCATCATAAAGGAAACACACCCAATAATTCAGTGCATTAACAACAACAAACGTGATGAGCTCAAGCTATTGCTTCAGAAACATGACATTGATGGACTTTACCAATGCAAGGAAGCAGGTGACGAGGTCACCCCTTTAATTGCTGCTGTTTTATTTCAAAAGGAGAGGATTTTTTATTTTCTTCTTCGTGAATCTGCAAACCCAAACACATTGTCACGCAGACGTTGTACACCTTTGCATTATGCTTCAATGAACAATGCTTCACTTTTTTTTGCAAAAGGTTTGCTGAGAGCTAAAGCTGATCCAAATGGGATTTGTGATTGATCAATTTAATCTTACCCCACTGCAAGTATCTGCCATCAATGACAGAGAGGATGTGGCTAAAGCACTTATCACTGCAGGTGCAACTGTTTCAAAATCTCCTTTTACACCTCAACATGATGTCTACAATGCAAAGCTATCTAATATGATACATCGCCTAGCATCACATGGTTTGCAAATCTGTTCAAAACTGAAATTCTTTATTGATCTGGATCTTGCAGTAGGACGAAAGCGTCCTGAGGAGGTTTTCCAGTTGTTTGATGATGTTATGCTGTTTAGGAATCCTCAGACACAGCTAAGTGTTCTTGATGTTATATTCGGTGTAACTGGGCCAGGTGCAAGAGAATACCACAGTAAAGGTAATATTCGGTGTAACTGGGCCAGGTGCAAGAGAATACCACAGTAAAGGTATCCAGTGGCTGAAGGACAATCAGAAAGTAAACGTCTACATTGAGGATACTGTCAAACACTTAACAAACATCTCAAAAAATCTGCAGCCTTTGATTATTCGTAATCTACATTCTGTCTTTTGCACTTTGACAGAGATAACAAGTAACGTATCACTGGCTTTGGATCCCTAAATTACTTGAGCTGCTTTCCAATAATAAGTCCCCAG